>JALPQI010009447.1:0-37035 GCA_025490895.1 Thaumatotibia leucotreta
ATCGCTAACCCGCTTGCCCAGCGTGGTGATTGGCACTTACCTTCTATTGCGTCTATGTGCGTAGTTAATAGGAGAGGCCTACGTCCAAAAGTGGACTGAGACAGGCTGATGATGTTAGATGATGATAGTAAATAACATGAGAATCAAAATAGGATATTATTGAACCTATTAGAAAGATATGTAACCGGGGAGTAACTTCCCTATTAGAATAACATTGAATCTTGACATGATGACAGAGTAGTCATTTTGATAATCGTTAATATTTCTTATGCACTACACTACGCTGCGCTCCCAAACCAAGATAGTGGATGTAACTTGGAAGCAGGCTAAGCTGAAGTGAGACTGGGCTGGTCACGTCTGTCGGATGCCGAGCGAGCTGTGGGCCAGGATAGCCACAGAGTGGCAGCCCGACAGCTCCAATCGGAGACGCGGCAGACCTCGTGGGCGATGGCGGGACGAGCTGGACTCCTTTTTGAAAGAGTGGCCGGAGGCAGGTCGTCATAGATCACATTGGAGAAAATGGGGGGAGGCCTTTGCCCAGCAATGGAACACTATAGGCTCACAATAACAATATAATATATATTTCTTATGCAAATACAGTCGCTTCTGATTTTTTTCTGACAATCGGCTAATCAGTGATGATAATTTATTTGCACTCGTAACAACATGTTTTCTCTCAATAAATCTTATTTTTATTCTTTTTTGACATTGCATTACCACTTCAACAATGTTTACTGTAGCTTCCCGCACGACTACTATACTATTTATGTATATTTATGCAACCGTGTTAGCTGGTATATTTCAAAGGCTAGACTTTATCCAGGCATTCCTTCCTTTTGACTTAAGCACTATGGCTATACCTGCAATCTTCTCCGAAATAGGCTACCATCTTGAGAATTTCCCAGGGCTTACCACGTAAGGAATATACGTAAGGATTATATTTCATATCTGAAACAATACACATATAGTATTATAAATGTGGGCTTGTCCATTAATCACGTCATACGATTTTGGCCTGTTTTAGACCCCCCATCCCCCATGGTGATATTTGGTGATATTTTGTGGATTTTTTTACCAACTTAATAACTCTTGAATTTACGTACTTTTTTGCCAACTACGAGGTAAATGTTCGCGAAGTTTTAAAACTAAGGGCCTGTTTCACAATCTCCAGTTAAAGGTATCTGTTAGATAAAAATAGCACGCTCTCTTTATTCTTCCAGGTGAAAGAAAGAGATAGTGTTATTTTTTTATCTGACAGATAGCTTTAACTGGAGATTGTGAAACAGGCCGTAAGTATTTAAAAGATGTTTTATAAAAAAAATAAGATTTTTTACAAGCTATAATGCTGTTCAGTAGATTCGAGCGAGAGTAACAAAAAAATACACGCGATTCGTCCGGTGACACCCCGCTAATGGTGATAACTGGTGATTATTTTCTTGACCCCCCCTCCCCCTATACAGTATGACGTGATTAATGGACAAGCCCTGTATGGACAGCTTCCGTAGCCTAGTTGGTAGTGACCCTGCCTACGAAGCTAGAGGTTTGGGCTTCAGGATTATTTGTGTATTTATTTATGGAGCTACTGGCCCATGAAAGAGCTGATGAAGGGCAACCTTTCACTGTCACTCAAGCGAAAACTTGTGGGCATGTGTATTCTGCCTGCCCTAACCTATGGTGCCCAGGTTTGGTCGCTTACCGAGAGTCAGAAGTTATAGCTGAAGATTTGCCAGCGTGCTGTGGAGCGTAGCATTCTAGGTGTTAAAAGGACTGATCGCACCCGGAACACCACACTGCGCTCCAAAACGCGAATTGTTGACGTCGGCAAAAACTGCTAAGCCCAAGTGGGACTGGGCTGGCCACACAGATGTCATATATACCATAGATCAAGCAAACGTATCTACTTAGGGTGTCAAATCAACTCAGTGAAATCTACTGAGTTGTCCGTCTTTAATCGCAGCTTGCAGCTTTCGGGCGTCAAATTTTGTAAGTTGAAGTGAACAAAAACATTAATAATGCCTCCTTGAGTAATATTAATTGCAACAACACAAAAAAATATGAATACTCAAGGGCCTGAGACATATTTAAAATAGGCAAGTAACAACTTCAGTACAAAATCTGACACGCTCGGCCGCCATACAAATGAATGAACTTGTTTCTTCTATCCAAATCTAATTCTGTGGCTGGCCACGTTTACCGCATGCATCCTGATAGGTGGGCTAGAAAGTGGGTGCCGGTATAGCGACGCGGACGTGGCAGGTCCAGACGGAGATGGCGGGATGATATATTATGGACTCGTTCCTAGACAACTGGCCGGAGGAAGCACAAAATCGGGAGTCATGGAGATCCATGGGAGAGGCTAGGATTATTATGTTATTTAGTACTAATATTTGTTCCTTTGTCGTGGCTGTGTAGGTTTTAGTAAAGTATAGTATTTGTATATATCGTCGCCTGGTACCCACATCACAAGCCTTAAATGGGCTTACCGTGGGACTAGGTCAATTTGTGTAAGATCTCCCAAGATATTTATTTATTTATTCTTAGTTTTAAAACAATATTAATAAATGGTTTAAATAATCCGGCATCTGTTTAGGTTTTCGGATGGCTGAATGATTTAGTTATCAGCTAAAGGTGCATTCAGACCAAACGAGCATTCGCTTTTCTATCCCCCACTCTACGAAATCAACGAATTTCGGCGTATCACGTTTTGTGTAACGAATGAATTTCGTTACACAAAACGGAACCTTAAAGTAGGTTCGAATTTCATCTTTTTAGTGAACCTACTAGTTAGTGTCCGTTTGAAAAGTAAAGACATGTTACCAAAGATCGTCCCCTTGGCACCAGGTAGGGGTCTGATCATGGGCTCTTGAGAACCGGTTGTACTCGGTTTTGATTTTTTAGGGTTCCGTAGCCAAAATGGCAAAAACGGAACCCTTATAGATTCGTCATGTCCGTCTGTCACAGCCGATTTACTCGGAAACTAAACATGCTACAGTAACGAGATTTGGTAAGGATATGTGTTGTATGAACCGCTACAGGATTATGATACTAAATTGTAAAAAAAACCATTGGGGTGGGGGCCCTCCATACATGTAACTGAGGGATAGAATTTTTTTTAGATGTATGTAAGCGTGTGGGGTATTAATAGAAAAGTCTTTACTAATGATATGAAGGTTTATACATTTTATTTAAGTGAATCGTTTTCGAGATATCAGCTCTCAAAGTCTGAAAAATGTGTTTCCCCCTCTATTTTTTAAACTACGCAGTATAAAATTCTAAAAAAAATATGTGCTACCTATGCACATTAATAAACTCTATCAACGGTTTTTGGTTTGATTTAATTATCTTTCATAGTTTTTGAGGTAGGTTGATTTAACTGTATTTTTTTAATGATAAATTGATAATGGTACGGAATCCTTCGCGCGCGAGTCCGACTCGCACTTAGGCGGTTTTTTTATTTTTTGATATGGTGGTGTTTATTTGGTGGTTTGATGGTATGGTGGCCATGTGTATAAGAATACTTTTGTCATCACCCCAACTCTTCCCTTGGGTGTAGTAAAAGCCGACTGAGGAATCGTAGTGTCACCGATCATTCTTTGATAGACATTAATTGATTGATTTGATAGACATTGAAGATTGGGCATGGGCAGCAGCATCAAAAGCATCATCATCATCATCAGCCTATGTTAGTCCACTGCTGGACGTAGGCCTCTCCTATTAACTATGCGTATAGACGCATTAAGAGGTAAATGCCCATAATCACCATGCTGGGCAAACGGATTGGCGATCGCAGTAATGTGTCCACAATGATGACGCTGCTGCCCATCATCAATCTTGTAGAATGGTCAGTGACACTTTAATCCCTTAGTCGACTCTTACGATACCCGCAGGAGGAGTTGGGGTGGTGACAAATGTATTCTTACTGCCGTCACCACACGGCATCTACATAGTGGACACATTATTGCGATTGCCAATCCGCTTGCCCAGCGTGGCTATTATGGGCAATTGGGCATTTACCTCCTAATGCGTTTATCCGCATAGTTACTCGTAATAGGAGAGGCCACCGTCCAGCAGTGGAGATATGATTAAGTGTTGATGCGATTATCATGTTTAAAGAGATAGTGTAATTCCAAGGAACGGACATATTCATCTATGTCTCTCAACTTCCAAAAAGGTACAGTCAAACCTCGAACAGTTACAAAAAGAAAATCAGAAGATAGCAGGAAACAATTCAGCAGCAGAATCGAAGCTTCTTACTACAAGTTCGTAGTAACAAAATCCGCAAATTTCGTGGATTTTTCTCTGTCACTTTAATGACGCTTTCGTTGGAGTGAGAGAGGCAAATCCCTAATATTTATGAATTTTCTTGTTCACGGTAGCAGGCCAGGCTTCTATACCACAAAACTTTACAAGCGTACAATTCTACAAAATTGACAACTTTTTGTTTGGGAATTTATACAATTTTGTAGAATAGTACGCTTGTAAAGTTTTGTGGTATAGGCCACAGGACGGCATAACTCATGTTTACCAGCAACTCGCATCTACACGTATATTTTTAATCAATATGTGCCTAACCATAGTTTTGATTGCATTTTGTATTAATTAGCCTTAAAGAAAATGATTCGCGACTTAAAAGACTGTAGTCTTTTAAACTCGAAAGTCGTTTAATAATGAGTCCTAAAATTGGACTTAGACTTGAGTCTTTACCATTACTCCCTTACTGACTTATTTATTTCATTAACATCATCATATCAGCCGAAAGACGTCCACTGCTGAACATAGGCCTCTCCCAAAGATTGCCACAATGACCGGTCCTGCGCCACCCGCATCCACCGGACTCCTGCGACCTTCACCAGGTTATCAGTCCACCTTGTGAGGGGCCTACCCTTGCTGCAACTTTATTGCAGAAAACATAGAAAATTTTACAAATGGGGGACTTAATTCTAAAAAACATTAAGTAGGTACTCATAGTAAGGGAACAGGAAATAGGGCCCCGGTTAAGTCTAGATTTAGTTTAATACTTCCTAACTCGGTTGGAAGAAAGTTCCATTTGTCCGTAATGTTCCGTTATTGGGTAAACGGGAGGAATGTACGTACAAAGAAAAACTTTTTTCATCACCTTCCTAGAAAAAGACGTTATTTCATGCAGGTGTACTGTTGAAGAATAAGGTGATCTATTATATTATTAGGTTTTTTGAAGTGTCACTGACCATTATTTGATAAAAGATTGATGATGGACAGCAGCGTCATCATAGTGGACACATTACTGCGATCGCCAATCCGCTTGCCCAGCGTAGCGATTATGGGCATTTACCTCCTAATGCGTTTATACACATAGTTCATAGGAGAGGCCTACGTCCAGCAGTGGACTATCATAGGCTGTGATGATGATGAAAAAATTAACAGCTATTACATACTGATAGCTCATATGTTTTAGGAGGGGACTCCGTCCAGCAGTGGACTGACATAGACTGATGATGTGATGTGATGTTATATTATATTTATTCATTATTTATTCTTAGGATTTTTGCAGATTGCTTTGACTCTTTTGAGCTGTATATGTAAAAGCTCACGCTTTTTCAATCTAGGCAAAGTTCGGAATGCTAGGCAAAGTTGTGGAACTTTACGGTACAAGTATTTCTCATCTAAAGGTAAGTAGTTAAAACTAACCCCAAATCGCAATTACATCGCATCGAGGTTTCAATCACACTCACTCGAACAACTGCTGTTAGTCAAAGTCGGGTAATGAAGCCCACTAATGTTGACACAATTCAAGTTTAACAGTACATTGACTCTGTTAACGCCTGGTATAGTAATTCAGATGACTTCTGACTGTGTTCTTTGTCTATTGTTAGAAACCGCAAGATGCTACTGCTTTTGCATTAAAAAAAATAACCGCATATTTAAATTGCGACTCTATCACCCAACAATAAGATTCAATGTTAATTGTTAACCAATACGGAAGAAAACAACCATGCTTATAAAAAAGACATGTATTCCCTACGGTTTCCAAACGCACGAGGAGAGTAGGGCGCTCTCGAACCAGCTTAAAAAAGATAACATCACGATCCGTTAGAAAAATGCGTATCGGGGACTGCGCTTGCAACGGTTTTGCGAGCGACCGCTGAGCGACCATTTGGAATTACACGTGGCACGCCACACGGTTCATTCCAAATGGTCGCTCGTTGATAGCTCCCTTGGTTAACATTGAATTTTATTGCTTGGGTGAAAGAGTCGCAATTTAAATAAGCGGTTTTTTTTTAATGCAAATACAGTAGCATCTTGCGGTTTCTAACAATAGACAAAGAAGACGGTCAGAATTCATCTGAATGACTATAACACTGGCACCGGCACTGACCAATCCAGACGACCGTCGGTAGCGAATCAGAGGGCTCCGTGAGCGCGACAACAGCGCCCAGGTTGCGCGCACACGACACCAGACGCAGCGGTGCACCGAGACTGCAAACTCTTTTTCCTTCTAACCGCTGAAGCCGCCGCACGTGTCCTAGACATAAATAAGAATCTCTACCTACCGATTGTACTTTATCGATAATTAAAATGGTAAACTATTATAACCTGTAGTTTTACTTAGAGGCGTTAACAGACTCAATACAATACAATAACCCCTTATAAAGTTATATGTGTATTTTAATCATTTAGAGATAATGTATTTTAATTATTTATTGTGCATCATGTGAGTTTGTCTATCTAAACTTTCGAATCTCCACTCAATTTCTCAAAGGTTAGCTGGAAGAGATTCCTTATAAGGATAAGTTCGCCTTTGTACCTACATTTCTTTATGACTGTGTTGTAACATATTCTGTGTACAATAAAGTGATGCTACTACTACTAATATTTTTTTTGTTAGTGTTATCATGGCTTAGGATTTTAATTATCTATTATATATATATTTTAAGTATTTAATTTTAATTTAATTATCTAGATAAATTATCTATTTTTTTTAAGTATCTAGTGACATCAAAAATTCAAATTCAAAATTCAAAATTATTTAATTCAAATCTCATAACAAAGATTCATAGGTTGTTAAAACATTAGACATCTTTCGTCATCGTAGTATAGTAATAACCTTAGCAAATGCAGATAAAGACTCTCACGTTCACTTTTTATCCAGATACCTTTACAACTCCTTTTATGAACAAGTAGTTATTTACAGACATTTATCCTTGGCGCTGAGACACCTACTTTATTTTAATTGCACCTCAAAGACAAATAAAGAACATGTAAAAAAGTACATGTACAGTCAAAGATAAAATAAGATGTAAACAAAAATGTTCAAAAATATGTCCCAGTGCACTCTAATTCTGTGTAATAAGAACGTCGTAACATATTTATGAGCGGATTCTTTTAATACTTATTTTTGCACTTGACTGAAATACTTACTCAATTTTATGGCATGGTTAAAATTGATAAATTCGTTATGTACCATGGAGTAGGTACATAATTCTTGTATCACTTTTGGCACACACAATATTTTCAGGACTTCTTTGAGGCTAAGTAATGCAAACAAAACTCAGGTTTTAATGAAGACTCATTTTGAAATCAGTCCAAAAATTATGAAATAATTTGTTGGTCAAAAAAGGAACAATTTTGTATGGCAATGATACAGTACATTTGTGATGTAAAAACTAGAATAAAAAAAATTATAAAACTACTTGAAAATGGTTTAAATAATTGGGACTTTTTGAGAACTGCTCTTATGATAGCTGCCCGAAAGATCCAATATTCTATATCTGCCAAATGCTTTGAATTATTAGACATGAGATACTGCATTTAACATTAACTGTGAACTAATCGCTGAATTACTGCTAAATCTAATTATTGTTCTTAAGCAAAGTGAGTTACTGCTAATTGATTTTAAGTCTTAAGTTACATTTTGGGATTAGTCTTCCATTATTTACCGTTGAAATAATTTTGATCACATACGACTTCAAGTGGCGGCCACGTACCGGAAGGCACAGCGTGGGTAGGCCCCCCACAAGGTGGACTGATGACACGGTGAAGGTCGTAGGAGTCCGCTGGATGCGGGTGGCGCAGGACCCGTCATTGTGGCAATCTTTGGGGGAGGCTTATGTTCGTACAGTCAATTACAAAGTCATGTGTCCACTTTTTCATAAATCATAAATCATGCCTTTATAACTGACAGTCCGTTCGATACGTAAGGCAGGCCCGCGCTCGCTCTAAAGGTGCGTTCAAACTAAAAGAGCATTCGCTGTTCTAACTTCCCATTCTACGAAATTCGATCGGTGCACAAAACATGATTGGTTGATTTCGTAGAACGGGCGCTAGAACAGCGAATGCTCTTTTGGTTTAAACGCACCTTAATAATTATGGCAGCACGATAGAATGCATTACATATCGAGTAAAACCTAAAGTAGGGGAGAGTGGGGTGGATTCGTACACTTTTTCTCTATGCCTCATAGAAAAAAAAGTACAAGCAATTTTTTTATGAAATCTGTGTTGCTTGATGGCTATATTATCTGGCTTTAATAATAGTTCGGCTTAGAGCTTGTAATAGTAGGGTAACAAGTGTAACAACGTCAGATTACTTTTCCCAAAAAATGAAAATTGTACGAAAGCGCCCCATACGTGGGGTACCTTCGTACATAGTAATTTTTACCACAGTATTAGTTTTGTTCTCAACTGTCTGTATTTATTTACAAATATATTTTTCATATATTGAGGACTTCATTTGGAAATAACTATATTCCCACTAAACAAAAATATTGGGATACACTCGTACAGAGAGTTATGCATATTAGTGGCCGTTATACATAAAAATATGAACATGTTCGCTTGTCGGATAGCGGAGATATGATCACTGTACGAATGCTCCCGCTGTACGAATCCTACCCACTCTCCCCTATTTACTTTCCAACTGATGGTACAACTGTAAGCGTAGGATTCATGTAACATTGTTTCTCGATATGTATGTATGTGATATATTGTCTTGTTCTCATGTTTGCTCTGATTGGAATCCCCGAGACGTGACAGTACTGTTATTGGTCGGGTTACCGGGTTTATGTTAGAGGAATCAAAAGTTACATAGAAACGCTTTGATATATGGCTAAGAAAATAAATAGTTCGTTCAGGCCCTTTAGTACCTTTTGGTAGCCAAGTTTTCGTAACCAGCTTCGAAATGGGAATAAAATCCCAATAGGTAACTGCATGGCTTTAAATCGGGACGTATCATTACTGATTTGGAACCAGGTTTGTACCAAATCCGGCTACGAGATGGGACAGTTATTCTCATTTCATAGCTGGCTACCAGGCGGGAAACCATATTTCCCATTTGGCAGCCAGGCAAACGGTACTAAAGGGTTTAGCATTGTACCGAGGAGAAGTTTCATAAGTTGTGAAACTTGCATAGAGAATGTTCTCGGGAATCTCAATTTAATTAATAATCTAATGAAGCCAAGACCGTACTAGAAACATGCCTTATGAGTTATATTTACTTCTTTGTTTACTTATTAACGATTTAAAATAATTATTTATAACTAGGGTTAGGATTTTGGTGGCATTTATGGAACAGAGAGCAGTGGAGTCGATGTTACAAACATTTTTTACTTGAATAAATGATTAACTTATAAAATAATAACGAAATAGTGTTTAGTTCAAGCTGGATTTATCAATGAATTTAAATAAATGAATTTAATTTTTGAGAATCTAAATAAATATTAATTTTCAAAAAATTTTGATGTGTGAGAAAACATATTTATTTGATTTTCAAGGTTCTAGTTTTCTCGAAGCCCATAAATATTACATAATAATCACAAGTTATATTATAAAAAAAAATGATTGAACTTCATTTCATAGATAGTCAAACATTAATACAATAAATTTATTTAATACTTAAAATGGGCGAAACCCTGTTAAAAAGAATATATTTATGTATTCTTTTTGATTAATTAATTATTCAATCAATCATAAACAATTTGAGCAACGACTCCACTGTTCTCTGTTCACCTAATGCCACCAAAATTCCTAACCCTATTTATAACACATTTTTATAAGTTCTCATGGAAACATTCTCAATGAGAACTTACTCTTAAATTCTCGTGAAAATTCTCGGAAATTTCCAAGTTTATTCCCGTAATTTTGAGAATATTCTGCAAAATGTACAATCAACAACACAGCTGTGAATACAAAGTGCCAGAAATATGTATACACACCTTTATGTCCAGGCAATAAAGTTCTGTTTACATATTTTTGGCACTTTGCCTGTATTCACAGGTGTGTTGTTGACTGTACATTGCTAGTTCAGGCCGATTTGATTGTCACAATAATATCGCAAATACGCCTATAATCGACATGATAAGATGAAGATATTATATAGCACCGCCCACAATCTCTCTGCTTTGCCTTAAGGTTGACTCGTAGAGAATGCCTCACGTCATTAAGTTCGCCTTTTGTACGTTAAGTTTTACTTTTGTGCAATAAACGCTCCTTCCCCTCCAAAATTCCTAAAAATATCGTACTAATGAAGATTTTTTAATATCATACATTGTGGTTGTGTCGGGTATTGGGGCTCCTAAGATACTAAAACCAATAGATATTTAGTCCTGTTAATATATTAAGTATATGCGTACATAGTAATTATATTTCCTCCGAATATTTTGACATCATCAGTCTGTCTCAGTCCACTGCTGGACGTAGGCCTCTTTTCTTAACTATGTGCACTAGGAGGTAAAAATGCCCATAATCGAGCTAGGTAAAGGTGCATGCAGACCAAAAGAGCATTCGCTGTTCTATCCCCCACTCTACGAAATCAATGAATCACGTTTCGTGTAACGATCGAATTTCGTAGAGTAGGGGGATAGAACAGCGAATGCTCTTTTGGTCTGCATGCACCTTAAGAAGATTGGCTATCGCAAATAGTAGTGTGTCCACTATGATGACGCTGCTGCCTAATCTTATTGCTGATCAATCTTATATCAAAGAATGGTCAAACTTCAATTCCATAGTCGGCTCTTACGACACCCGCGGGAAGAGTTGGGATGGTGACAAATGTATTATTACTGCCGTCACCACACGACGAAGAAAACGGCACTTCGAACATTTTATCATCATCATCAACCTATGACAGTCCACTGCTGGACGTAAGCCTCTTCTATTAACTATGCATATAAACGCATTAGGAGGTAACTGCCCATAATCGCCTCGCTGGGTAAGCGGATTGGCGATCGCAGTAATGTGTCCACTATGATGACGCTGCTGCCCATCATCAATCTTTTTTCAAATAATGGTCACTTCAATCTCTTAGTCGACTTTTACGCCACCCGCAGGAGGAGTTGAGGTGGTGACAAATGTATTCTTACTGCCGTCACCACACGGCCACTTTGAACATTTATTTGCGCTAAGATAATAAAAATACTTTGTTTATAATCACGCAAAAAACCGTAACATTAATACTGAAAATACCGGTCATTGTGGCAATCTTTGGGGGAGGCCTATGTTCAGCAGTGGACGTCTTTCGGCTGATGTGATGATGATGATGATGATGATGAATACTGAAAAAAAAAACTAATGAAAATGAAATGAAATAAATGTTTATTCAGACACAAATCTTAGAACTAGATCACAACTTCCGCCAAACCAGAGTATGGTTTGTTGGCAGACGAGGCTCCAAATGACATTGGGTGATAAATTCTAATAAATTCATCGTTACTATTACAACATATGTACTTACACACAGTAATTTTATTTTTTCCTGCTTTTCTCTTGGCACTTTTTTCCAGATATCTCTGTTTGGCCCCATGGTTGACTGGTAGAGAATGCCATTTGGCATCAACATCGTTTTCGTGCGATTTCTGAAACCATTGTTTTATCTTATGTCATTATTAATTATTTATTTTCATATTATACATTCAATCACACATAATTAGGTTAACACTTTTGACAATAATCAAAAATACAAAAAAAAATATATACGAGTATATAAATGAAAGGAACCTACAAATGAAAAAAATCTCCCAAATCGCTGCCAATGGGCAGTGTGCCCAGAAGGCTGGCCGCATAACCACGTTGTATGGCAATGCTTATTCGCTGAACGAAATATTGACCAGCCTTCTGGTCACCTGTGGCATCTATTAGGCGTGAGGCTATATCTCTGTATAGACGACGCGCATTGGGTCCCCAAGGCCCCAGCGTTTCGACCCCAAACGCCTCAAACATATAGCCACTGCCGAGGGTTGCATGTCTTATGTCATTGTATGCAAAAGTGGATAAATTTTATTGACTGTGCAAATCTTCACCGTAATTCTCCCATTATTCTACGCAATAGAATTAAATTGAGCCGTGACAAATCGCCGGACAGCCTTAAGTCCGCCTAATGGGCCAGTTTACTAGCCAGCCTCGAAGATTGATGACACCCTTTTTCTGTCCAATGAGATAAAAGTAACGGTATGTAACCTAAAGTAAACTCTCAAACGGGTCAAACGCAAACCCGTGTTCGGAGTCTTTCCGGTGGACAATCTAAAAGTTAAGGGCAACAAAGCTTGATTTTCTTATGAAAGCCTTATCTTCATTAAAACGTACTCCTTTTTCATTGCGTTGTATGATAAAAATCATTACTACCTGTCCACAGGCTGTTAACTATCGAACACAGGAAAGAAAAAGTGCGTGTTCAGCTGAATTGTAGAGCCCCTCTTTCCTGTGGCCAATAGTAAGCAACTAGTAGGAGTGTAGTCGTGATTTTTATCAAACAATTCAATAGGAAAGGAATGCCTTTAAATGACAATAAGGGTTTAATAAGAAAATTAACTCTCGTAGTCCTTAACTTTTAAAATGTCCACCGGAAAGACTCATAACATGATTTTCAGTTTGACCCAAACAACTCTTTATTTCCAACTAGCGACCCGCCCGGCTTCGCACGGGTACTATACCTACATAAAACCTTCCTCTTGAATTACTCTACCTATTAAAAAAACTCATCAAAATCCGTTGCGTAGTTTTAAAGATTTAAGCGTACAAAGGGACATAGGGACAGAAAATAGTACATTGTGCATCAAGGGAGGTAAGTACGGAATTACTAACGAGAGTGTTAGAAGCCCGACGCCGTTAGGCGGAGGGCTTTTATGACTCGAGTTAGTATTCTGCTTACCGACCGTGATGCATACAATGTTTTTCATCACACTTGCCGACAAAAAAATAAGTTTTTAGACATAATATTATTAAATGACGTACTGACATTTCTATTACTCCCTAGGGAATTTCACTTTTCTATTACTCCCGCTACGCACGCAAGCAATGGCGCGCTTAGACAGCAAGTGTGATGAAAAGTGACTTTATTTTATACTACGTAGTGATTATGAAAATCTCTTTACTGCAGACGCCGGGACGCACATTGCGCGTAGAATCGATGGCCGTTGGGGCGGGAAGATTTTCGAGTGGCGGCCACGTACTAGAAGGCGCAGCGTGGGTAGGCCCTCACAAGGTGGACTGATGACCTCGTGAAGATCGCAGGAGTCCGCTGGATGCGGTTGGCGCAAGACCGGTCATTGTGGCAATCTTTGGGGGAGGCCTATGTTCAGCAGTGGACGTCTTATGGCTGATATGATGATGATGATGATGATGATGAAACACTGAACATCTTTGTTTCTAGTTAATTAGAGTTAGTAACTCCCTGCTTTGTATTCTATTAATTAATGAAACTCAAGGTCTGGACTAAATCTATAGATTTAAGGCAATTTTGTTTATTAAACAATATTTGTAAACCACTGTTTGTTTTAGAATTATAACTAATTTGAGACTCAAACATATTAAAATATTATCGACATGTTTTGACCCATTAAGAGGATCCTCGTTCGGAGCACCCTCGGCCAAAGTCCGACGCGTACACTCAGTAACAAACATGTCGAGCAATCATCGACTTAAATACGTGAGTAACCCGGTTCGATAATATTTTAATATCACTGTTAAATAAATGCATATAGATACTTATATACTTACATAGACAGCCACAAACAATGAACAAATATTTCTGATAAATAAACACAAATAAAGCCCTCGCCGGGATTTGAACCTGGAACCTCCAACACTCAAACAACTCTTTGTTTCTAATTATGACAATCTCTTTCAAAATTAATAAAAATATCATGGGACAGAACCAAATCGATCTAATTTTACGATAAGCTCAAACATTTTATATACATAGAGAAATCTAATTAATCTACTTAACCTAACCTATATCTAAGATTGGCCCTTGTGGCATTGTACCGAGGATGCTGGCGGCATTTCCTCGCTGTATCGTCTTTATTTTAAAAAATGTACATTTTTTACATATATATACATTAAAATGCCGAACGAAATAAACATAAAACTCGCCATAGAATATGATTTTGTAAACGTCTGCTAAAGGTGCGTTCAAACTAAAAGAGCATTCGCTGTTCTAACCTCCCACTCTACGAAATTCGATCGGTACACAAAACGTGATTGGTTGATTTCGTAGAACGGGCGCTAGAACAGCGAATGCTCTTTTGGTTTAAACGCACCTTTACATGGCAAGCCGTAAAGTATTATTTGTCCGTTCCGGTCTTATCAATACACATGTCCACAAGAGTGAACGAGACAAATTATACTTCACATCATCAGCGTATGATAGTCCACTGTTGGACATAGGCCTCTCCTATTAACTATGCGTATAAACGCATTAGGAGGTAAATGCCTAGCTATACCACGCTGGGCAAGCGGATTGGCGATCGCAGTAATGTATCCACTATAATGACGCTGCTGCCCATCATCAATCTTTTATCAAAATAAATAATGGTCAGTGACACTTCAATCCCTTAGTCGACTCTTACAACACCCGCAGGAGGAGTTGGGGTGGTGACAAATGTATTCTTACATTTCTTACTGCCGTCATCACACGGCCAAATAAAAAACTATACTTAGTGGCTTGTTAAGTTAAGAGGTGCTTATGAATGGAATGGGTAGTCCAAAAAAATTTTTTTTAATATTCTCGCTCCACAGGGCTTATTATTGTACATGTCCCCTAAAAGTAATGTATACCAATTTTCAGAGTAATCGAGCATCATTTAGAGGTCACTCAAAATTCGACAATTTGGCAGTACATAAATGTATGAAATGAAAAAATCCTCTATTTTTTTTTAAACTGGTGTGAGGCCTGGATCAATAAGGCCCACTCATTTAAGCATATCGATACCTTTAGGCTCAAAGGGCGTAAACGCCATTTTGGCCAAAATGAGTTTTTAATGCAGTTTTGTTCAGTTTTTTTTTTCTATCGATATGTGTAGTTAAAACAACGAAATTCGACAATTTATGGCATATACGACCCACATATTTCTAGGAGATCTTGTAAAAGCAAGAGGCGTATTTGATACATTTACACAATTTTTTGTTTATTTAGGTAATAAGTTCAGTAATAAAAAAAATAAAGAGGTCTTATAACCAAGTTGTTATAAAATGTTTATCATACAAAACTAAACAAGCTCATACGACGTAGAAATTATGCTACTTAATTTAGGTAGTATGACTCTAGTAGGCTAAATTAGGTTCATACGCCCGTATCCTTGCATTGTAAATTTTAAAATGACTCATACGCCCATGCTGCGCCTCGCTGATAGCCCTATGTGCAAGCGAGATAGTATTCATGCCACGAAAAGATGTGAGCTTATGAGAGTGATGTTAGCTGCCCGTCGTCGTTTGTTTCTAAGGTAAGTTGATAAGTTTGTATTAGACTTACCTATTTTTTAGTATAATAATTATTAGAAGGTATTTATTTACATGGATGGGATTCGGGATGGTGCGTTTATAAAATAGTTATTTTAATAAACTCATTATCCACTTTCATGTAACAATACCTACCTGCACATAATGTCAGCGATAAGAAGTTATCTAAACGGTAGCTAATAATAATAATATGTAGATGTTAGTACAGATTCTATCGTTTAGATTGGATGAATTATTGGTTATTAACTCTTACGAAATAATAGGTAAGTCTTTTTCACAATATTGTTAAGTAGGTAATGTGGTAATCTTCGATTACCGCGATTAGTTGGTACTCATCGAAATGAAACTGTACAGTTAATGTGATAAATTAATGTAAAATATGTCAATCAATGTTAAGGTCATGGGATAGGTTTTTTAGAGCTCCGACCAAAACTTTTTCGGAGCTTTTATTGTATGAGTCCGGTACTGTAAATCGGTTAAAGATGTTTATTTCTATGCTGGTATCTGTTTATTTTAAGGCGTATCGCATTAGAACTTTAACTGGTTACTAATAAAGTCTGTGTGTACGCCGCGGAATTGTGTCATTGCATAATTTTTTTGCCTTTTGCGTCATATGATAACAAAACTTTTTGACTTATACGCCCCAAGAAATATACAAATTATGGCTTTTAGGCTCGCTTAGTCATTTTATTATTGCAAAACTGCTTACGTACTGTTTACCTATACGATAGTAATGATTCATTGTCATTATCAAATTATAAAGTAAGAATGAACAGTTATTGTGTTAGTAAACCTACAGTATAAAACGGAATGACCATCATTCTAAATCTATGTATAGGTACTTCTCTATATACTGGCGTATACGTATGTTGCAAGTGTGAAATAAAAAGTATAGACAGATAATGTGATAAAAATGGGTGACATTGTGTATAAATTTACCTTCGATTTCAGTCGACATTTTTAATTTACAGTACGCACAGTTATATTTTTTGGTTCTGTGCGTTTCAAACATAAATTTCATTTAATGAATAAGTATTTGAAAAGTCTTCTACTCCATTTAGTATGTAATTAATATCTACATAATTATATGTTGGTAATTATAAAAAGAAAGAAATGCTATGTGAGAGTAGAAGATCTTAAGTTGTGTCTATAGGTTTTATAAAATACAAAAGATAAAGATTTGTGATTATTAGTCTTCTAAAAGCATGCTATTATATTTGATTTAGTAGTTAATATGTATGTGTTGGTAATTATAAGGAAAAATAATACTAAATGAGAGTAACTGTACCTTACATTGCGTCTAGAGGATATTATTGAAAGAAATATATATATAATAATTAGATGTTGTCATTATTAATTGTTGTTTGTAAGAAGCTCATCAAAACTTTCATCTAGAGTATAGCATTATATGGGTGTCAGGCGTGGACCATGATGAAAAAGGACAGAGAGATACTGGAAGCCTTTGAAATGTGGAGCTGGAGAAGAATGGAGAAGATAAGTTGGACAAAAAATATCACAAATGAAGAAGTGCTTAAAAGAGTGAATGAAAAAAGGAGTTTGCTAAAGATAATAGAAAATAGGAGAGGGAAAATGTTTGGTCACCTTATACGACATGACGCTTTGATAAAAAAACATAATAGAAGGAAGGACTGAAGGAAAACGAGGAAGAGGGAGACCTAGAGGAAGTTACATGAAACAAATAAAAGAGGAAGTAGATGTTGTGTCGTACAAGGAAGTCAAGGAGCTGTTTTTAGACAGAGTTAGATGGAGACAGTTACATTAATCAGTTACGCCGACAAGAGTTGGGCTCTTAAATTTATGATGAATTGTTGTTTGTTTGACTGGTTTCATATCGCATTTTAATCTGGGTTTTGGTGGTAGCTTAATTGTCCAATAACGCCATTAACATTATTTTTATCCCTAGACATAAAATAAAAATATAATCAGCAACAGCATAGTCAGTGTAGACGTTTTTTTTAATAAAAGCAGCAACCTTTTAATTGATTGTAAGTATTTTATTAATCCCACGGTGTATTATACACCCATTCAGAGCATTGCCTATGTTATGAATAAGTTTATAAGACCGATCATAACTATGGTATTTGTGATATACGCCCCATTTAGACCAAAACTCAAACCTTTAGAAACCAATACTCCCTACATTCTTTGCATATTATGTGAAGTTTAAGGGCGTAAACGCCATTATTTCAAAAAGTTAAGGGAGTATAACACACCCTTTTTCTTTATTTATTCATTTATCCTAAATTATTGATATTCAAAATGTTTATCTTAAAAATTCAAGTACGTTGGTCAAAATTTAAGTTATTCTGCCAAAAAAGAAGTTATGATTTTTTTTCTAAAATACTTTTGCTTTTTTGCTTCTCCTGTAAAGTGGCAATTTGGCGTTTACGCCCTTTGAGCCTAAAGGTATCGATATGCTACTTCAAGAATTTTATTGAAGTGTAAATTTTTGATTTGTACCTATGAGATCGGTGAAAGTTTAACCGTTTTGAGCGACCAGTAAATAATCAGCAAATTACCTCAAATTAGGTATATAGACTACTTTTATATAATAAAATAAGTGAGGCCATGTGGAGGTAAAATTTTTAGAATGTTTTTTTTCTTCATACTGTCGTGGACCACCCTAATACGGGGATAGTATTTGTAAGTGAGTCTTCAAGTCACATGTCCCTACCACGTCTCTACAATGTAATATTAGATTTGCGAGTCAAAATTCCGCTAGAGAACGCCACGAGTCTTTGCTTTGACTAGGGAGGGGATGATGTCGATAAACTTATCGGATGTTAATTAGATGTAAATTATTGTTATATTATCATAACCAAATTAAATGCTTGCCGCATGGTGACGGTAGTAAGACTGTTTTCATCTAGAGTTGTAAAGTGTCCGTCATTTTCAAAAACTGACCGACATTCATATAAACAGAGATCGGACAAATGTGCGTCATTGTTTGCAATAATAAGAACATGAACCAAAGTTGGTTGAATAAATAATTAATCATTTAATCATTTTTCAGAAAATTACCCATTTGACACCAGTAACTATGAAAACCTTTGTAAAAAGTCACTTTAAAGCTTCGAAATCAAATTTCAAGAAATTATTCGTTTAATTACTCATTTAATCAACTTTGGAGTCATGTCCATATAATTGCGAATAATGACGCACATTTGTCCGATCTCTGATTATAAATGACCGGTCATTAATGACATCCAATGTCCGTACACTGGACTTAGAGCAATAAAAAAATCTGAATATTCAGACGGGAAATAAACGTCAAAAATTAGAGTTGCAAAGTGACCGTAATTTTCAATAATTAAGCGACACTTACTATAAATTAATAATATTCATCATGTATGGTTTACGTTAATAAAATGCTAAAAAATGGGAAATAATAATCTTTCTTATAACCAAGTATTTTCACTAATAGTGACGTTAATTTCCCGTCTGAATATTCAGATTAGACTTTTTAGTACTTGCAATTTAAAGTAAGACTGCTTTGAATTGCTACTTAGTTGTAACGTTTCTTTACACGCGTATATTAAAACACGAGTTTTCGTATGTAAATTAGAAAACGATTTAAATAAATGTAATATTCAACTCCATCGACATTGAATAAGAAATGTAAGGACAACATTGTGAGTGCGGCTGCGTTCATAAGCAGGGCGATTACATGAGCGGAGCGATTACATGAGCGGACCGATTTCAAATTTCAATTTCCTAATACCAATCACATCAACGCTGTATAACAAAATTTGCAACATTTAATTTTTAATAGCGACTGAAGATCCGGCTCCAAATATGTTACAAAATTTTCATAAATAACGACCCCAATGCTGTCATGGTATACTCTTGGGTCGTCTCATTCGTTTTTCGTCGCGTTCCTAAATTTGTCCGATTCTGCTTTCGTCACATTTCGTATTTGGTCATATTCTAAGTTGGTACCGACTTAAGACTATGAAAATATACGAAAAACATTCTTCATTCGTCAAGTTAGTCTGCAGTCATTGTCGTCTTTGACCATAATAAGTTGTTGACCTTTTTCTTATTTCGACTCAATCGTTTTTTTGTCATTTCGTATTTGGTCATATTCTAAGTTGGTACCGACTTAAGACTATGAAAATATACGAAAAACATAGATTTAACAGCGAACATGCCGAAAGAAAATTATGACGAGTCAAGAACGAGACGGATTAAGATAAAGACGAACAACAAATTTGACCGAAGACGAGAAAGACCATCGACGATCGTGACGAATAAAGAATGGGTGACGAAAGCAGGATCGGACAAATTTAGGAACGTGACGAAAAACGAACGAGACGACCCAAGAGTATACCGCTGTCATATACAACGATACAGTGTGCAAAAGAAAACAGGTATTTTATTTTATTTTTATTCATCTTTATTAGGGAAAAAAAACAGACATAGACAAGTTATACGCGGTGTTACGCGAGCATTGCGAAAGATTTTAACTATGCATTCTAGACATCAAAATAAAAAAAAAATATTATGAGACCTAATGTCAATTCCACCAAAAAAAAAAATTTCTCTTTTTTTTTAGGCCGATTTGAATACTTTTTAACATTTCCAGTACTTTTTATCATAAGCATAACAACAATTTGTTTAAATTATTTATATCAATTGTTTTTTTTAGGTAGAGGTTATTTCGTCAAGTCTATTCGTATTTTTTGATTGTCAGGCAAAAGGTGTGGTAATATTAGAACACATTGTGGTAGCATTGTAATCCAAAAGAAGTTAAATGACGAGTTACGTCGAAAAACTTATTTCGAAAAAAGGTTGGTTATCTCTGAAACCAAGCCGAATCCAGGAAATTTTATATAACATTAAAGACTCTAAATATGGTCAGAAATCCAGTATTAAAATCTTTCGGAATGCTGACGTAACACCGTGTATGTACTTGTACAGTCAAGAGGGCATAAATATGTTTAGACTATTTTATCTTATGTCGTAAAATCTGTAAATTATTTTATTGACAAAAATTAATTAACATTTTAATCATCGTTGGTTTTAATCACCCTTGGTCGTAAAATAAGGTGCAAAAGTGTATACATATTTTTACCCTTGACTGTACAATAGTAAGCATAATAATAAGTGCAGTCTCAATTTAATGACAATTTTCACTACGATTTCGTACAACATGTTATGATGTTGATGGCATTCAGGTTCCTATGTTTGTTATAATTATTTTTAGTTAAAAATGTAAAAAAAAATTATCAATTCCAAGTATAGATCGTAAATTTTATTGGTAGCATGTGCCACTGTTTTGATGCCACGAAAAATAAATCAATGATTGTGTGACCTCGTATGTCCAGACTGCATGACTCAACCTCGTACAATGAAATGTATATCTTCTTTACATAATAGAATAGTACATTTCGAATCAAGTGCTAAAATTTTTTTTTTCGACGAGGGAAGATTTTTTTACGAGTTAAAAAGTAGTTTTTACACGTTTATCGAACGACTTTTTTTTTATAACAAGTGCTTTAAAAAGAGAAATTAAGGCACGCGAAGCGTTCACAAAGTTTACTTTTGCGCACTAGTTAGGAAAATATACTTTTGTGACACAACCTCGTAAGCCGATGATATACGAGGTTGGCTCACACAGCCAGTGATATTTTGCGCATGTCCTTGGCTTCATAACTCTTGCGGCTATTGACATCAAAAATTTAAATCATATTCAAATCTAGCAGGCCGTATCATCCTTAAGTCCATTCATGTAAGACAAATTTCATACCCAAAAAAATAAATAGAGTCGTAATTTAAATAAGTGATTAATCATCATCATCACATCATCATCACCAGCCTATGTTAGTCCACTGCTGGACGTAGGCTTCTCCTATTAACTATGCGTATAGACGCATAACGAGGTAAATGCCCATAATCACCACGCTGGGCAAGTGGATTGGCGATCGCAGTAATGTGTTCACTATGATAACGCTGCTACCCATCATCAATCTTTTACGAAATAATGGTCTGTGACACTTTAATCCCTTGGTCGACTCTTACGACACTAGGAGGAGTTGGGGTGGTGACAAATGTATTCTTACTGCCATCACCACACGGCCCAATAAGTGATTATTTCTTATGAAAATACCGTAATGCTGAAAATACAGCTATGCTTGCAATAGAATGATTACAAAGAACATCTGTTTAAAAATGAAAACCTATTTAAAATTGATCAACGCTTCCGCTCCGCTTATGAAACCGCCCCGCTCTTCCCGTCACCCTGGCCGCTGTCTCGGCAAACCGCATTTTGTGGAAGTCGCGGCGCTCCCAAAATTAGATTTGCTTTGTGAGCTGTAATTCTGATTAAAACCATTTTCTGGCTGACTGTACCGCTCCGTTAAACAGTGTAAGATCCGTTTCAGTAAAAAGTTCTAGTTTTTGTATCAAGCTACGAACAAATAAAACATGGAAGCCGCACGCCATATTAAATCGCCTTTCAAAAACGGTCCTGAATTTTAGTTGACAAGTGTCACCCCCTCTTCAATGCATCACGGTAATGAGTGTCAATATCAACCTATAAAAACTTTAGCCGCCATTTAAAAATAGTTGTGATTTGAAAAATAGTTGATCAAAGTTTTGATTGGCGATATTCTATAAGCATTTGTCAAAGATGTTGCGCCGAAATATGCGCGGTGTTAAGATTCAGATTCAGATTCATTTATTTCTCAATAAGTATTACATTTTCCTATTACAATCGAATATAAAGATGAATACATATTAAGATCGTCAAAATATTGGTACACATTATCATTTTACACATTAATTTATATTTTAGAATTATTATTAAATATTAGATAATTAGCAATATTATTAAAGCAATATACGTTATACAATTACAATTATTATGACACAAATTAAATGGTTCCAGTAGCATTAATATTCATTATTTAAGTATTCCTTTATGTTACAATGTTACAATGTTTTACCTAATAGCATTTTCTTTACTTGGCGACTAAAAATGTTGATATTAGTTTCGGCTTTATTTACTTTTGGCAGCTTATTATATAATTTCTGAGCCATTATCTTAGGGCATTTTTTTGTGATATTCAGTCTACATTTTACTGGCCTCAGATCATCTGGATACCTTGTTGGGCGTGCACTTATGTCTTTTGTACATACAAATTCACTTTGATTTTTTTTCACATATAATAATACCTCATATATATATGTTGCTACTGATGTCAGGATTCCTAGATTCTTAAAGTGGTCCCTACAACTATCTCTATACTTTGCGTTAGCTAAGATCCTAATGGCACGTTTCTGCATTTTCAGAACTCGCTCGAAATCTGTTGCGTTTCCCCACAATAAAATTCCGTAAGAGATGTTTGAGTGAACATAGGCATAATATGCTTCCTTAAGATTATTACTCGATATAAGTGGTCTTAACTGCTTAAGAATATATACACCTTTCGCTAATTTACCGCAGACCGAATTAATATGCATCTTCCACGAAAAACTAGGATCTAAGTCAAACCCTAACAACTTTACATTTTGGACACTTTGAATTACACCCTTAGAGGTAATTACTTCAATCTTATCAGATTGTTTTTGCCACGTACTAAATTGCATGATATGCGTCTTGTCCGAGTTTAACTGAAGACCATTCACTCTAAACCAGGTTTCCAATTTTAATAGAATTACACTTATTTTAAGGACTAAATTTTCATCAGGTTCAGCATTAACGATTATAGTTGTGTCATCAGCATATTGAATTATTTCAGCGTCAATATCCAAGCTAGATAGATCGTTCAAAAATAATGAAAATAACACATTTCCCAATGATGAGCCTTGCGGGACTCCTGTTGACATTTGTTGTGGTTCAGATCTATAACGTTTTCCATTAACTTTAATTTCTACCGTCTGTTCTCTATTAGATAAATATGATTCTAACAGTTCAGCACTTTGACCCCGCACACCATAAGCGTGCAGTTTAGCCAACAGCAGGGAATGGTTTACGGAATCAAAGGCCTTGGATAAATCTAGGAAAATACCAACTACTCTTTTTTTGTTTTCCAAGGACTGAACAACACTCTCCATAAACCTGTGAGTTGCTGCAATGGTTGAACGACCAGGTCTATATGCATACTGTGCATCTGACAGAGCGTTATTTATTTCAACATGATTAATTATGTCATTTGACATTATTGATTCAATTAGCTTTGATACTGTGGGTACAATAGTTATGGGTCTGTAGTTACCAACGTCTGTTTTGTCACCTTTACCTTTATATATGGGACACAAACGAGATTTCTTGAGCGATTCTGGGTAGATATTCGAGCATAAGATATTATTGATTAGGTATGTCAAATGGTCAGATAAATGAATCATTATGTCAAAAAGCAATTTTCCTGATATGTCATATATGTCTTTAGTGTTTGATTTTGATATTTTATTTTTTGCCAATTTCATTAAGCATTCCGGGCTAATTGTGGAAAACCTGAATGGATTCTGTGTATCTGTATAATTGACTGTTAGTAATTTAATAGCTTCACTTTCAGTCGGCCTATTACTAATGGCTAGATCATTACCTACTTTAATAAAGAAGAGATTTATAAAATCTGGTACCATAGTGTAGTGGATAGCTTGATTAGTGGCCGTATCTATAAGGTTCCAGTTAAATTCATGTATGAAAGTATTACATTCTTCCTTTATTATTTTCCATACCTCCCTTTTAGGGTTGTTTGAGTTAGTTAAGCGTTCTTCAATGTGCTTTCTTTTAGAGTCTAGTAAAACTGCCTGCATTTAAGAAAAAGCGCTATGTCCTGCCCATCTTGGCACAATTGAACAATTGCTTTTGGGGGCATTTTTGAGCTGGCGTTAGACGTCCATGTTATATATGGTCGCAGGTATCAAGTCAGTTATTTACATGGGCATTCCTTTGAGCGTTTCAACCGCCGTGACTTCTTTAGCAACATTATTACCTGATTTCCGTGGGTATCTCATACTTTTTTATGGTTCCGTAGCCAAAATGGCAAAAACGGAACCCTTATAGATTCGTTATGTCCGTCTGTCCGTCTGTCACAGCCGATTTAGTCGGAAACTATAAATGCTACAGTAATGAAATTTGGTAAGTATATGTGTTGTATGAACCGCTACAGGATTATGATACTATATCGTAAAAAAAATCGTTGGGATGTGATACATGTAACTGAGGGATAGAAATATTTTTTTTGATGTATATAAGCGTGTGGGGTATTAATAGGAAGGTCTTTGAAAATGATATGAAGGTTTATAAATCTCATTTTTATGTAAGTGAATTGTTTTCGAGATATCAGCTCTAAAAGTCTGAAAAATGTGTCCCCCCCTCTATTTTTTAAACTACGCGACATAAAATTAAACAAATCAACAATTTTTAGTTTGATTAAATTATCTCTTATAGTTTTGAATTTTTTTTTTATGATAAATTGATAATGGTACGGAACCCTTCGCGCGCGTGTCCGACTCGCACTTGGCCGGTTTTTTTGGATATTTTGGTAGTTGTCACGGCGATTGAAACGCTCGGAGAAATTTTGTTGAACAGCTCAAATTGTTTAATTAAAGTCGTCCCTTCTCAAGGGCTATGAGCTTGCGGCGCTCGCGATAGAGACCCTGGGACCCTGGTCACCTGACATGAAGACTTTCATAAGGGCCATGTCGGCACGGCTGGTCAACACAACTGGGGACCAAAGGGCTGGCGCGTACCTCTCTCAACGCATCGCTCTTGCAGTGCAGAGAGGTAACGCCGCCAGCATTATGGGCTCCATGCCACAAGCGGACCTGCTGGAGGGTGTGTTCTTTTTATAATAGGATTTTATCTTTGTAGGTAGGTAGGTAAGGTCAGTGCGGCTAAGTCCGGCGTACTTTGTTTTGAAGGAAAGTCCGTCATATGCATCTTATACTGTTCAATTAGGGTCGGAAATCAGTTGGTAGACGGACTTTCCTGATAGACGATCTTACCCGCATTGACCTTAGTTTTAATATTATATTTTTAGTTTTAATTTGTCTTCTTTTGTAATTCTTTAATTAAATATTTTCTGAATTGTATTTAACTTTATCTGTAAGTAAAGTTAATTTTTGGGTTACGCAGTTATTTACCAGTGCTAGTTAATGCACGAAGATTATTTGATTCAAATTATTTCATTGATACAAAACTTGTTGATTTTGGTTTGTTAGCTGTTCATCCAATACGCAGTTCGTCCAAATCGCATTTTGTCGCATAATATGATGCGTCTATTTAGCGATTCGACAATACGCAGTTTGTCCATTTCGTTATTTGTCATTCCGTATTACGTCCATTACGCGACTCGTCATTTCGGCGTTTGTCCATTTCGCGATCCGTCCCTACGTAGTTCGTCCACTAAGGAATTTATCTATTACCTATGTAAAGGGGCCGATTTTGTGATAATCGTACATCTTATATGCGTTTCTGTAACTAAATATATACGGTCCAAGAACAACTGATACAATTCAAAAAGCATGATTTACCGACGCGGATAGGTTTTTTTTATTCAGTTCCTAAAATATTATTATTATATGATATGATACGTTATATTTTAAAAGACAATTTTATACTTATCTTTTTGATGCATTTGATAGAGACAGCACTACTTGTTGGAATACTTAAAAAAATGGTGGATTATTCGACATTCGAAAGATCATTTACATTTTTTTTTTCGAATAATGCCCATTTTTGCTTGTTGATAAATCGATGGTATAATATTTGATGTCATTTTGTGGTACCCTAAAAGGTAACTAATATAAAAGTCAGATTTTTATTCCCACGGAAAAAAGGTAAACAAAGGTGTTGCCGTTAACGAAAAATATGAGCAGCAAATGGGATTTTCAAACTTTTGACTTTTCAAAGAAATCTACTTCCTAAATTCTCTGTACATTTTAATCATGACCAAAATATTTAATTTCGTAGTTACTAACATTACTTAAATATTAAAACTTCATTATGTGCTTTTAAAAAGAGAAAACTGTTTTTTAGGGTTCCGTAACCAAATGGCTAAACGGAACCCTTATAGATTCGTCATGTCCGTCTGTCCGTCCGTCTGTCACAGCCGATTTACTCGGAAACTATCAGTATAATAGTAATGAAATTTGCTAAGGATATGAGTTGTGTGAACCGCTACATAATTATGATACATAAATTATAATAAAAAGAGTGCGGGGTGGGGCCCTCCATACATGTAACTGAGGGATAAAAAAAATTTTTTCGGCTTTCATACACGTGTGTGGTATCATTGGAAAGGTCTTTTAACATGATATTGAGGTTGCTAAAACATGACTGACGCTATTGATTACTGACATGTCTAATACTAAGTAACACGCGTATATAAGGACAGTGTTAAGTTTATAAATGTGACATGGTCATGTCTATAGGTACAAATTGGTCGTAATACGTGTTGCACTAACTGCGTGTTGTACCAAACACGTGTTGGACCAAACACGTGTTGACTTAGTACGTAAGGGACGGAACGCATGTTGGACGAAGTACGTAATGGACGAAATACGTGTTGACATTACACGAGTTGGACGAACTGCTGTTGGGCGAAATGAATGTTGGACCAAATACGTGTTGGACGAAATGCGAATTCAAATATCACTTGGACAAACTGCGTATTGGATGAACAGCTAACAAACCTGATTAAATAACTATGTATTTATTTATTCGATGATCGGTGCAAGTGGCCCTTAGGGGCACAAACAGAATAATCTGTTTTCAAAACCTCACTGGTAGCGAGAATGCACCTATTTTTTGGCACCCTGTATTAAGAGACACGTTATTAAGATGCGTTAAAGAAGTTAAACCATTAAATTGTTTTAACAACTGTCTATAAAAGTAATAAAAATGAATTTAAATAGAATACAGAGCGGAGCGAGAGATTCTATCCGCTTTGTACTTTTCATTAATGAGCTTTGAAAACTTAGAGCAGAAACAATGCAGTGAAAAGCTTCTTAAATGCTGCAAAAGTGCAATTAAATTCCAGTTTTGTAACACATGGTCTCTATTTCGTCATGGTGACAGATGCGACACTTGCCTATAAAAAACAAAAATTTTCCTATAACAGGCTATGCTTGCCACTTACCGATCTGAATTGGGACTTGTTTGTTCCTTGGTCATGGCTGTCTATGTACCTATTTAAGTATCTATATGTATCTATCTATTATATATATCGTCGCCTGGTACCCACATTTGACATTACAAGCCTTAATTGAGCTTACCGTGGGACTAGGTCGATTTGTGTAAGATGTCCCAAGATATTTATTATTATTATTTTATTCATCATTCAGTTAAAATGTATCATTTTTAGAGTCGCATGTTTTTGTACCTAGACATCTAGATATTAAGGTCAAATAAAAATATTCGCAATATTCACGTAAATTTTTTGCGAATGCGAATACGAATATTTTAAAACATGCGAATATTCGCGAATGCGAATGCGAGTATTCGTTACATCGCTAGTTCACATACATGTTTAGTTAAAACTATTTATTAGTATTAACGTAAAAATAAACATGCGAACGTGTTTCACGATACGTGTCAAAGACGTCAAATGCTATGGAAAGTCAGCCAAATTGGATTACGGTTTTTTTTATTCTTCTGACGATTGATAATACTAGTTACTAAGGAAAGAAGAAAGATTCAAGGCAAAAGGAGTGCGGGAGCAAGAAGAATATCCTGGCTTAAAAATCTAAGCTAATGGTTCCAAAAAAGCACTCTGTCACTTTTCCATGCTGCTGTGTCGAAGGTTGAAATTGCCATGATGATTGCCAAACTGCGATAAGCAGACGGCACTAGAAGAAGAAGAAGTTACTAAGGAATAACTGGTTACATTTTCTTTCGTTGTAGGGCCTACAACCCTACGGGACACTTTGGGGTCAAAACTCTTTTAGCGAAAATGGGTCTTTCCGACAGCATAGACTGTAGAATGTGTAGCGAAGAAGAGGAGACAATGAAACACTTGATGTGCGAATGTCATGCCCTCGCCAGACAAAGGATGAAAGACTTCGGAACCGGCTATCTGGAACCGAAGGAGGTCAAAACGCTACCGCTAGGGTCCATCCTCAAACATATCGAGTGGATAGAATAATCCCTGGGGTAGGCGAAACAGGGGGCAATCACACAAAAAATTCCAATGGGTCGAAGTGTATCCGTAAGGGCTCCACCAATAAGATAAGATAAGATGACGTCACATCGTCCACCCCATACCTATACAGAAAAGAGTGTAAAACAGTACTCGTTCAAAGGTATGAGATAATATTTTGGGTTCCGATTAAAAAGTATCTGTCAGATAAAATATTAGCTGTCTTTGCTTCTACATGCATGCCTAGGGAAAAGGATAGAGATGAATCTGACAGATCATATTTATCCGTGAATTATGAAATAGGCCGGTTGTGAAAAAGTGTCAGTAATATTAATCCAAAATCTTTGCGTAGAATTCCTCGCCACGCTCGGGATTCACTCGCACCATTGAAGATTGAAGATAATTCTAAAAACATGTGCTAACAGAAAACATTAGCACTTGGCATCGCCGCCAAGTGTTGTGTTACTTGGTGACTTGGCGAACGAATAAAATCTGCCAGATTATGTATCTACCAGATATTTCACTATACTCTGACCAACACAGATGTCATATATACCATAGATCAAGTAAACGTATCTACTTAGCGTGTCAAATGAACTCAGTAAAATCTACTGAGTTGTCCGTCTTTAATCGCAGCTTGCAGCTTTCGGGCGTGGCGAAGTTAAAGTGAACAAAAACATTAATAATGCCTCTTTAAGTAATATTATTTGCATTAACACAAAAATATGAATACTCGAGGGCCTGAGACATATTTAAAATCATAGGCAAGTAACAACTTCAGTACAAAATCTGACACGCTCGGCCGCCATACAAATGAATGAACTTGTTTCTTCTATCCAAATCTAATTCTGTGCTGACTAACCAGTGTAGCTTTATCATAAGCCTATATTAGTCCACTGCTGGACAACTGCATCTCCTTAGCCTATGCGCATGGAGGTAAATGCCCATAATCGACATGCTAGGCTTGGCAATCGCAGTAGTGTATCCACTATGATGATGATGCTGCCCGTCATCACTCTTCGATATACACAGTGCTCGTGAGCATTCCGAAAGATTTTAAAGGTGCATGCAGCCCAAAAGAGCATTCGCTGTTCTATCCCCCACTCTACGAAATCAACGAATCACGTTTCGTGTAACGATCAAATTTCGTAGAGTAGGGGGTTAGAACAGCGAATGCTCTTTTGGTCTGCATGCACCTTAATGCTGAATCCCTGAGCATATTTAGAGTATTTAATGTTTTTTAATATTTCCTGGATTCGGCTTGATTCCAGAGATAATTAACTTTTTTTAGAAATAATTTCTTCCACGTAACTCGTCATAAAACTTCTTTTTGATTACAATGCTACCACAATGTGTTCTAATATTACCACACCTTTTGCCTGACAATCAAAAAATGGCAGTCTTACGCCAAACAAGCTTGTGTTCCTTTCAAAATGGGCCATGAAATTTCTTTGTCAATTGCCACCCACATGGACAATTCCATACATCATAAGGATTTTAATTTATTGCTACAGACTTAACAACAACAATTACAATTACTGTACAATTTATGGTAAGATATATATTGTAGTATATTTAAATATTTCTATTATTATATATTTATGCATATATTTATGTAATTGTAGGTATATTTATGTATGTTTGTATCCTATCTTAGTATGTCTTTTTATTAAGTTTGCAAGTTGCACCGCCTACATTCTTTTCTGTTTTGCCCTAAGGTTGACTGGTAGAGAATGCTCTGTGGCATTAAGTCCGCCTTTTGTACGATAAGATTTTCTTTTGTGCAATAAAGATTAAATAAATAAATTAAGTATTGGCAATTGAAATTTGATGGTTTATAATTATTTACACATGATAAGATGCCCTGTTTGTTTCATATTTGTCAATTTGTTTTAAAACTTCTTATCTAGTAACCCTTGTACCTATTTTACTACAATATCTTCGATTTATTCTATGGTAAGGCTGAAAAAAAACCATTCGGGTGCCTAACGATTGGCTGAAATTTTAATGTCACATGGGTTAAAATTGTTTTCGTTCTCTTGTTTCATACCACTCTGTCACGCTTCTAGTTGCTGTCTCGATTCAGTATATTAAAAAAATCCGGTGCACTTGTACTTCTTTTTCACGCTAGATTTTAATGCATACATCAAATATTGGAAACAAAACATCATCTCATACAAAAATCACAACTGTGTCACGTTTAGGGACATAATATAAAACAACGAAAATACCACCATACCATTTTGACCCACATGTAAGTTCCTAGCCATTTGTACTTTCAAAACTGTATCAACCTTTCTGAAATTTCTAAAAAAAACCCTTAGATGGCGAATCTGCACGCATCTTAAATGGTGGAGTAATCTGTGCCATCTCTAAATAATATTATTATGGCATGTGTAAGCAAGTGAGCACATATTCCCATCTCGCTTATATTCGACGACCGAATGTACATTCGCCATCATATACAGTCGAGTGCATTAATATATAGACACATTTGTAAGGGATCAGTATGGAGAAGTTTATATATATTAATGCCCTTGACTGTACATGGAAGCAAATAAGGCAGTCATAAATATCGAAATACAGTGAAGGAAAACATCGTGAGGAAACCTGTATCTGTAATAAAAAATACACAAGTACTGGGCAAGCATATAAGCACGTGTATTCTTTATACACCGTGTCCAATAAATCCGAATACAAAACAAATATCGAATAAAACAAATTGACAAAAAGTTACTACAGTTATTATTATGTTTCATGAATACACTTTATATACTGTATTCACAACAAATAATTTTTCACACCACCTATTCGAATACGGGTCTTTTCTTCCCTGCTAGTAGGGATCAAAGTTGCACTTTTTTGTTCAAGGAGTATCTATTCCCGGCTTAAAAAATTACAATGAAATATGAAAATAAACAGTATGTTCATAATTGATAAAAATTTCTCCAGAAACGATTATTTGCATAAATATGAAATATGTGATATATCTAAAATTTTTTGCTTGCCCGACTAGCGTTTTCGAAATCGAAATTTTGTCTGGTTGCGAAAGTTTTAAAGCATGTATTACCATTCAAAATAATCTAATACGTCTAAACCTGGAGGACTGGGTGGCCATTCATGTTTCGGCTAAAAAACTGTCAAATTGGTCTGAAACTACGCTGGAACGCCATTTGCCGTATGTGCTGCAGTGTTATTCACTAAGGAAACCGCCTTGCTGTCAGCGCTGTGTCAGTGCTGCGGCAGCGTCGAGCCTAAAAATGGTATTCACTAATGTACTTTAAACGACACTAGTGCTCGGCGACGAATGCGGCGTGAGCTGGAACTACATTGCGTCGAAAGTTTGACGTTTAATGTATGAACTTCGTATTCTCTAACGAAAAACAGCGACGAACTCGCCCACAACCTCGCTCACAGCCTCGATTCCTAATGTCAAATCAAACAGCTAGGATTTTAGACAAGGCTGTCTCGACATCGAGCTCGTTGACGAACGCAGCGTCGAATGTGTCAATAAGAGAATAGCATAGCTGGAGCTGCGTCTTGTTGGAACACATGATACTCATTCCCAAGCACCCTTTAAACTTAGGGCCATTTTTTTCTCCACAAAATCAGATTTATAGAGAAAACGTTAATTTTAACGCTTTTATCTAAAACTACTGAAAGTAGTTTAACTTGCTTACATACTGCATCCCACACCATGGCCGATGGTGAGTTCTGGAACCTAGGACCATTTTTCTGTTAGCCCGGAATGTGTTCTATAGTCGGTGTCGGTACCCACAATCTCCAATATTAAAAAAGATCAGTCAGTTCTATCCCATACAGATTCTTGTAATAAAAAGTAACTCGTCACCTGCGTGCCCAGCAAGTACACGTATTTAGTTGGCACTGTACACTCTTTTTTTTCTTAGATTGCAGAGATGCTGTCACATCCATTGTGTTTTTATTTTATTAAGATGAATATACTCTTTACTTTACATTAGTATTTGATGACACGGTGTACATATTCCTTTTTCCCGTTGACTCACGAAATATGAGATAAGGTGCCTACTATATAACAGCGCAGTTGTAGCTAGTATTCAGTATTTACCTTAGATTACGTTGAAACGCTTTAACCAACCTCGCTGGAGCGTTAACTATAAATATTCCAGTGTAGTACCCATTATCGTTCAAGTCTGAATGGGTCCTGGATTTTCTCTAAACAACCCATCGGCTGTCTGATCGCTTTAACGCTCCCTGGAACAGAAAGCCTAAGTTTGCTAAAAAAAGGTAGTAGCCACAGAGCGCAAACTTCAAGTATTCAAGTGTAGTGTTACTATCGTAGCCCGATTTGGATGGGTTTGGATTTTTCCCAAGTACTGGCTGGCCATCGCTTTAACGCTGTAGCGTTGAGCCTAAAGTCGGTATCCACAGTGAATTGCGACCATGCTGCTCATCACGCTAGCGGCGCTTGCGCTGCTCCGCGTGTCTCTTGCCTGTGACTGCCAGGGTGCTGATCAGGTCCAAATCATTGCTTTCACTAAAGACACAAGCAGTGTAGACTCACACAACAACCATCTTCAAGCTATACTCAACGACACTGTGCGTTTCGTTTGCGCAGGACCTGCAGCCGAAACGCTCGTCTTTTCGTCGGACAAACTGAGGGGAACAACAATAGATCACACGAGAAGCTCAATAGTTTCTCATCTCCAAAGAATAGGTTTGTTCCAAATAGATTGCGTCGACACAAACACCGAATGTTCAGCTTCTGTCGAAATCAGCGTGCATCCTAGTTTGAAGACCATATCCCCTAATAGTCAATTAGACTCAACTAAGACCACCTTTTTCATATCTATCTATGAATACTACGAGATCGTGTGCACGGGAATGAAAGCAGATGCTATGGAATTATATCGCGATGATAAACTTATAAGTACTGAAATAGTCAATGAAACTTCGATAACGACGGGGAATATACACGATGTAGAGAATGTTTATCATGAATACCGTTGCGATCACAAAGGCCCAGTACAAATTTCTACTATGGCGAAATTTTACATAGACTATCAGCCTGAAGGTAAAGATTTTAAGTGCATTATTAAAAATCGACGGCTAGTATGTTCTTGGATCGTATTGGCCATGGACATCCATTTTACATTGTCCATTAGAAAACAACAAGACTTGGAGACGATCTGCTATTTCCGTACCAGTAAAAATTCGGCACATAATTGTGAATACGAATTAAAAGGTTCAAAGGATAATTCAAGATTAGATTTAGTGTTGCAAGCTTGTAACTTGGTGTTTTGTCAAAATCAGCCATTTTCTTTTGACCGCAACTTGATAACAATGGAGTCTCATGATCAGAGTAAACTAGTAGAAAGTGATTTGGATTCTGAGCCTTCTTTTGAGATGTTTGAGTGTATTGAGATTGATCAGCGGCTGAACTGTTCCTGGTTTACGAAAAGCGCAGACACCAGTTTTACTGTGTTCATAAAAGAACAAGAATCTTTCAAACCTACCTGTCATTTCCTTACCAGCAAAAATACTGCTCATAGTTGTGAATACAAAGCTGCTAGACTGGTCGCTTCCCAAACAACGTTTGATTTAGTGTTACAAGCCTGTAATGCACATTGTCGAAACAAGACGTTTCATCTCGATCGCAAATCTATAACAAAACTAAAGGCTCCCTTCTCTCTAAAAACAGCACAAACATTAAGAAATGATTCACAAGTTAATGTAAAGTTTCTTTTGAGGAATCCTGGGATTTATGATGAAAACATTTTTTTTAACATTGAATATAATTTATCTGGAAAGTTGGAAGCATCATCATCATTAGCAAATTGTTCTGTGGATTATCCTTTTCTTTCGAAATGCGAAGTGAACTGGCCGCTACCATGCCCAAGGGCCTTCAAAAAAGTTAATATTTATGTTAAAAATAAGGACAGTAAATTTTGGTCAGATCCTGAGTCATTGTCAGAAGACCTTATAAATTCAATTTGTTCTAAAGGTGTAAGAGTCAGCCTGAGTTCCGTTTTTATTTCATTTTTGGCTTTTATGACCGGATTTATTTTGAAGTAGTGTAAACATTCATGGACTCATGATTTTTTTTAATAATGGTGGTCATTATATTTTCTTCAGTTACCACGAGGATTATTCATGAAATAAAAATATGAAAACGGATAAACTCGCGTATATTAATTAACTTTCACTTCATTCCATTCATTTTGTTAATTCATGAAGTTAAAGTCAATTAATATACTCGAGTTTATCCGTTTTCATAGTTTTATTGAATGGTGGTCATTTTTATAACGTAATATTTAATTAAGATGCCCTACGGGTGCATTCTGTATTGTAATATAGTAATACTAGCGACCCGCCCCGGCTTTCTACGGGCACGGGTTAGGATCTCGTGCAGGGTCCGCCCGGATAGCTACCACCGTCTTACCCGTTAACCTGCCGCTAAAAAGCAGTGTTTGCACTGCTGTGTTTCGGTGTGGGGGTAAGATAGCCGGTGTAATTACTGGCATAGAGGCAATCTATCTAAGTCCTCAGGGTAGGCAGCGCATAGGCGATTTTTTGGTCACTATGTCCATGGGCCTCAGTTCCTGTTTTCCATCAGGTGGGCTGAGAGCTCAGTTGTCTACCTTCGTCACGTAAACATAAAAAAGCTTTCTCTTGAACTACTCTATCTGTTTAAAAAAACCGCATCAAATTCCGTTGCGTAGTTTTAAAGATTTAAGTATACATAGGGATATAGGGTCAGAGAAAGCGATTTTGTTTTATACTGCAGTAAAGACCTCCTGTAAACAAATACATGTGCGCAATTAATAAAATAACTAAAGACCGAAGAGCTGACGACTTCCTTGCACAACGCATTAGTATTGCGATGCAGCGAGGAAATGCCGCCAGCATCCTCGGTACAATGCCACAAGGGCCAATCTTAGACATAGGTTAGGTTAAGTAGATTAGTTAGATTTAATAGAATCTATGTTCATAAATTGTAGTTTTGAACATAAATTTGATAAAGTAATAAAATAAATGAATGATGTCACTATTTTGTATGCATGTCAAGTATTGGGACATTTCTTTGTCATGGATTTCAAATATAAAAAAATGTTTATTTAAGGATTTCTTTAATGCTAATAAATGTAGCTAATTTTATTTTAATGCTGAATAAACTACTTGCTTATAATGTTTGTTTGTATTTTTATATACTGGAGCGGTTATCTCCTAAAATATTGACTAAAGGAAAACTTTTCGAGACGACTTATTCTTTTTAAAATATCTATTCAACGATATCTCAGACTGTAGGATTTCCGTAAATAAAATAGTACTTTACGTGTAGGGGAGTTACCCGAAAACTATTATTTTTAAATATTTTTTTACCAGTTTTTCGGCGTGATAGGTAATTGGGTCAAAATTATTTTCGTTATCTTATTTTGTGTTCCTAAAAAACGTGACGCAGTTTTAAATTTCTGATGTATGGATTAAAATCTAGCGTGGAAAAGAAATACCAGCAAAAATAATGCAACCAAAAAAAGGTTTTTTTAAGTCAGTATCTCCAAAAATCCAAAGGAGTTTCAATCTGTGGGTCCAAAAAATATGAAAATAATCATGAATAACTTTAATTTAAAGTATAACATTACGGACATATTTAATCAGCCCAGCCGTTTTTGAATGATTACGGAACCCTACACTAAGCATGGCCCGACATGCTCTGGGCCGGTTTTTTTAAACCACGAATGTATAAGCAATTATTCTTTGGAATGAATAATTGAATACTACAAAAAGGGTGTTTTATAGTCACAAATGGGCACCCTGCTTTTACGTTGGGACTATTTCCTGCAATTTCAATGAAATATGTTTACCAATGAAATGGGAATCGGAGTTCCATGAATGCCTGTCAGGTAATTCTCCCGTTTCTGAGGAATAAATCTGGTCATTATCTTTGTGAGATAATGGGCCGTTACTGGTAACTAGATGCCATAAATGATTTGAAAGTTTTTCTTGTACCTTTTGTTCACTAATGTTACTCTACATTTAGTCAACCAAATGGAAATTCACATCACATCACATCATCAGCCTATGATAGTCCACTGCTGGACGTAGGCCTCTCCTATTAACTATGCGTATAAACGCATTAGGAGGTAAATGCCCATAAACGCCACGCTGGGCAAGCGGATTGGCGATCGCAGTAATGTGTCCACTATGATGACGCTGCTGCCCATCATCAATCGTTATC
>JALPQI010009448.1:0-33011 GCA_025490895.1 Thaumatotibia leucotreta
AGGTCCACGGAAAAACATGCATAGTTAAAATATTTCGCAATGCTCGCGGGCACCGTGTATATCGTCGCCTGGTACCCACATCACAAGGCTGAATTGAGCTTACCGCGGGACTAGGTCGATTTGTGTAAGATGTCCCGAGATATTTATTTATTTTTATGAATCCCTTAGTCGACTCTGGAGACATGCATGGGAAGAGTTGGGGCGGTGACACATTTTTTCTGCTGCAACCACGCTGCGCTTGACCAGGGCCGTTTACCCTATTACGTCCATACGCGTAGGCAATAGAAGAGGCTTTTGTCTAGCAGTAGACTGATATAGGCTAATGATAATTGTGACGTCATGTGATTATTTAATAATAAAAGGTATGTCAGTTGACTCTCGCCGGTAGCGGGGCGGTGGGTAGGCATTCTACCTGCAATCCGGGTGGCTAGCGGACGAGTGTAAACTGGACATTCGTTATCAGTAATTATCGTATTATTTATATTCCGCAATTCCTACACAAGATATGACGTCACAATAATGATGGTGACACTTCTTTTCTTTAGTCGTCTTACGTCTCACATGGAATTACTTCTTTCAGTGTTTGTTTCACAATCGCTACTCGTTCTTAACTTGTTCTTAGTCCAAAGGTCAGGGGTCTCGAAGCAAATGGACCTTCAAATCGCACCGGACTTAGGAGCTCGATGAAACGACTCGTCCAATAACGTCCTTTCGATTTGCGCTAATCATACAACGAAGCCCGGGAGCTAGAATCGGATCATCTTTTTAAGGTAGGCTTAAAAATCATTATACATTCTGCCATCTGCGCATCTGATTACATATTTTTGATAAATGCACGGAAATGAGTTTTGTCGGAGTTCATTATCCAGAATAAATGCTTCAAAAATGTTATATTATTTTACGACAATCCTCCTGTGTTTCTACTCAACGTATCTACTGAGAATAAGTACACGTGTATCTACAATCTTCATATATGTAACTGCTTACCGTCGCGATACTTACTAAACCTCGTATTTCCAACACTCATTTCATGCCAAAAACACCTGTATTGAGACTGAAATAAAGCTGACTATACCATGAATTGTTTGCTTCAGATTCGATGTTGAATAAACGAGGTTACGTTCCAACGTTTATTAATTTAACAGTTGTATATGAGGACAATGACTGAGTCGTTGACATGACAAGCCTTTGCGTGAAAAGAAGAATATTTTTGATGGAAAATATTTACTTTATGTAGATAAATGGGTCGTGAGATTCTTTTAAAAGGGCTCTTAATTTTGTAGCTAACATGTAATAAATTCTTGGAATAAAATATACCGATACAGCATTTTAAATCTTAAGCATTTTTGCTAACAATTTCTTCTTTAATGAAATAATTTGTCGTGCTTTCGTTATCCAACTATTTAATGGAAATGAAAGCGTTTTGTCTCAATGATTGCTTAGTAACAACCTAGTGCCTTTATTTCAAAATGTTGCTCGTGTTACAAGGTCCGCCCTCTATAGTGTTAAATTATTTGTAGTATTTTATACATTGGCAAGCTGAAATGGCAGTGGGCTGGCCATATTAGCCGCAGAACCGACAACCTTTGGGGGTAAACGAGTTCTTGAGTGGAGACCGCATCTCAGCAAGCGTAGTGTAGACGCCCTCAGGCAAGGTGGAGCGACGATTTGCGCAGGATGGCTGGCAGGAGCTGGATGCGAGCGGCCGAAGATCGAGAACGGTGGCGAGAAATTAAGGAGGCCTATGTCCAGCAGTGGACTGCGATAGGCTGATGATGATGATGATACAAGTCTGACATTATTTATGAGTTTAACACGTTGAGTGCGGTACATGCCAATTTTGACTTGTAATGAACTTTCTTCTGGTGCGAAGTGAAGAAGTAGCTTGTCTCTGTCTGGTGCGGGGTCGATTTGACTATGAAATCCTATGAGCTAGAAGGAGTCAAGTATACATTTATGTGTCTTTCTATAAGTTCTATCTAGTAGGTACATTAAACTTTACAAGACAAATTTGACTCGTACCGCACTAGGTGAATAAAATAATCAACCAGTGCGGTACCGACCAAAAGTGTCTTGTATACCTACTGTCTTGTACAGCACCACAAGTACAGGTCAGTGCAGCCAGTGCGGGGGGTAACGATTACGTGTTTTTTGTTTGTCTTTCGATGGCAGTTCCGATTTCATCATGAATGCACCGAGAAAACGATCGCGAGGACACGGAGTGCAGTGAAAGTGTAACTACGAGTAGTGAACGAAGTGAAGCGAAAAATCGGAAGAATTTGTAATTTTAATTAGATTTTTTTTAATTATAATAATCGATATAGAATAGAATAGAAGAACTTTAAGTATTCAATAACTATAAAAATAATATATAATAATTTAAACTTAACTACTTAATTACAATGCCAGTGGTGTACATTTTACAAAGCGTAACTGAAAAGGTCCACACTCAGCTTCATGTCGAGGGACCCTTGAGGACCCCGGCGCTGGTCGTTCGTGGGGACACTATCCGGGGATATCGATACTATTATTTCATTATATTTCCCATCCCTACCAAAATATCGACTAGACGGCATCTGCCCTATTCCCTTGGTGCGATACAAGTCAAATTCGTATCGTTAATTAATTTTCCTATAATGCCTAAACGAAGTACGACAGTGTGTAACGACACTAGCCTTAGATCATTCAATTGTTTAACTAGCCATTGTAATCAATAAATCATCGATTTGTAAAACCAACAACGATATATCATCTAAAATAGAGACCTTTATACACAAACCAAAAGAGCCTTGTACCGCACCAGTGTACGACTATCCTACAATTCAAAAATGGTATGTATAACACTGCAAGTAAATCATAAAATTATGTTCCCGCATTCAACGTGTTAATCTTTTATCGTGTCCTACGCAACATGTAGGTAGTATTCCCCAGCTCTGTACGGGTTCAAACAAACAGCCTAATATTTTATGTAAATACGTTTTCTTGAAATAACTCGCTTTTCGCATTCTAATAAATTCATAGCGCTTTGTATATCTGGGCTTCTTTTGTCGTTAGTAATCTTTATGTCATGTGTTTACTTCAAACGCGGTTGTCAGAGATCAACTAGGAAGTACAGAGTGCGTGAGCATTTCTTTTCATTTGGAATAGAATAGAATAGAATATTATTTATTTGGCGATTACATAGGTACACTTACAAAGAAAATGTAATTATATTATAAATAGTTAAACACACCAAAAAGGTTGCCACTTCAGCATGTATCTTGGCTAGGTTGCCATGACGCTGATTTTCAGGGCAGCCAAAAAAATAAACTTAAGACTATTCTTAAAACTAGCAAGTGACAGCAGTACTTTATCCATAATATTTAATTTTTAACCGACTTCAAAAAGGAGGAGGTTTACAATTCGTCGAAATCTTTTTTTTTTTTTATGTATGTTCCCCGATTACTCGAAGACGCGTGGACCGATTTGGAATATTATTTTTTTGTTTGAAAGGGTATACCTTCTAGTTGGTCCCATTGTCACCGAATCCAGATCTGATGATGGGATCCTGGAGAAATCGAGGGAACTCTTCAAATGTTGTAGGCACACATGACATTTTTCATTTATTTTCGAAGACTAATCAAGTATTTGCATCTAGTCATGAACATCTTAAGTTGGTGATCTGATGATGGAAGGTACAACTCTTTAGCAATTAGGAGTTGGGGGATAATTCTTTAAGTATAGCATATTTCGTGTATTTAGGAAGCTATTTGAGTATTTGCCTTTAGATGGTCATCCTTTCATGTTGGTGAGCTGATGATGTAAGGTACAACTCCTTGGAGATTAGGAGTTGGGGGATAATTCTTTAAATATAACATATTTCATATATTTTGGAGGCTATTCGAGTATTTGCCTTTAGGTGGTCATAGTCTCATGTTGGTGAGCTGATGATGAAAGGAATAACTCCTTAACGATTAGGGGTTGGAGGATCATTCTTTGTATATAAGAAATGTCATACATTTTCGAGATCTATTCAAGTGTTTGCTTAGTAGTTATGACATGTCGGTTAGCGGTTAGTGATTCTTTAAATAATATTGGCATGCTAAGTCTGTTACCTTTGAAATTGTTTTTGTATTCATATAAGTTCGCCAGTTCAGGTTTTATGGCCTACTACAGTGCAGTACATTCTAGTTATAAGTATTTAGAGCATACTGAATAACGATTTTATATTTACACTACTAAAAAGCAAAAAATAAAATATTTTAAAAATAAAAATAAAACCGCCTTCAAAAATTCGCCCGAACTAAAAAGTTAAGTTAAATGTGGTGCCAAGCCAAATATGTTCACTTCGCGAGTACTTATATGTATATGATAGAGCTTTGTAACTTACTGTCACTCCGGTTATGCTTTCATGAAAATGACTGAGGCAGACCATTCTGTTGATAAAAGCGTAATCGGAGTGACAGTAAGTTACAAAGCTCTATCTAATATATACCTATGAACGTATTCGGCTTGGCACCGACTTCTAAGAAATCTGTAGGGTACCTAGCCATAATGTTTTATTTCAATGAATAGGGTAAAAGGTTTAAAGGTTTGGGTAGGAAATCCTAAGAAGTAGGAAACAAAATTATTTTTAACTTTTTAGTTCGGGCGAATTTTTGAAGGCGGTTTTATTTTTATTTTTAAAATATTTTATCGAGTAAAGGGAAATTTCTACTCAGAATCACGAGTTCTTTCGATCCCAATGAAAAATAAATGTCCTATGGATTGTTTCCTATTTTTTACCATTTTCTATACACTTTGTATTGTGACAACAGAGGAGGAAATCAGGAGAATGTATGAAATGTTGGGAAATATTTTTTCCTTTTGGGTTCGTAAGAACTCGTGATTTTGAGTCAAAGTCAAAATATTCTTTATTCAGTTAGGCCCAGCAACGAGCGCTTTTGAATCGTTAAACTAAATAGCAATTAAGAGAAAAAACGACTTCCGGTTCTAACCCTACACCACTGTTCCTGAGAAGAATCCGGCTAGAAACTCAACGGGACTTGTTTTTTCAAATAATAATATTATAATGGTTTGAGAAGAAGTAACCAATAAATTCAAAATTTTCAAAATGGACATAATAAAAAGAAATGATCGTATAACAATCGCCATCGCTCAGTAGCATAACCTAGGTTTTCCTAACTAGTGCGGAAAAGTAAGCTGCGTTAATTTATCTTTTTAAGGCACTTGTCATGAAAAAAGTCGTTCGATACACGTGTAAAAACTTCCTTTTAACTCGGGTGATTGTCGCCCTCATTTCACTCGGTCGCCAACTTTCACAAAAGTCGAAAAAAAAAATTTTGCACTTGCATCGAAATGTACTATTTTCTCCTGTCACTTTTTTATTAATGCAACAAAGACAAATGCGTTTCCATCGCAATTGAGCGTTAGCGATCGGCATCTTTTCTACGCATTCTGTTCTGTTGACAATCGAAAAAAAAAAAACGCCTCTGAGCTGTCAAAGAATGAGCAGCTGAATTTGCCGGGTCCCTTATAATTATTACATATTTAATCATAATTAATGTTAAATTAAGCCCTTTAAGTGTGAATTTAATAGTTTAAGTCGTATATTTAATGTAAATATAAAAAGTGAAGTGGTTTAGTGACGTTTGCTAGTGTCTTGCATTAACTCGAATTTGTAACCGTCACAGGTTATAAATTTGAAATCTGTGTTAGATTTTTGTCTTATCTCTTTATTTTACTCGGTAATTTACGCCAATTTCGTTTTAATTTAGTAAAATAAGAGAACTTTCATTGCGAATTCATAAAGGCAAAGTGAGACGTCATTATTTCATGTGTATACTGTAAGTAGCTATCACTCGGCTTGAGTAGGCGACTCCTTGTCTTGTTTTTCCTTTCAAGTTGTTTTTTCCTAATAAATATTAATAATGCTGACTCGCAGAGCCACAGCCGCTGCAGCTCGCCAGCAGGAAACTTTAGACAAGCTCCAGCTTACCTTGATTGAATTGAAAACTTGCAAGGAGTTGAATACTCAATTGCTCAATGAAAGGGAAGAGTGTGAGAGGGAATTGTTGTCAGCCCTTGATAGTAAAGATAAGTTTAAGAAAGAGCTATGTACTCTAGAAATAGCTTATAATGATGTAAACTCACAGCGGGTACAGCTCCAAGAGACAGTGGACAAGTTTACTGAGTGCTCGGCTACATATGAGCAAGCCTTGAATGATATCAGCTCATTGAAGAGAGCTCTGCATGACGCCCATGAACAAATCAACGTGCTACAAGAGGCCCAGAACAATATCTCAGCGGCCCACACACACAGTCTGTTCGAAGAACTGGTCGAGCCCGACCCAAAGTTAATTGCTACTACTGCAGCTGATTCCCCAACTCCTAGGATAGTGAAGTCTAGTCGTAAGAAAGTAAAGAAATATATTAAGATTAAGAAAATAATAGAAAGAAATAATAAGTTAACAAAACAAAATAATTTGTTTTTCAAAAAATTGCAATTTTGCAAAATTAATGTGAATTTAGTGGATAGGTTAAATGCATATTCTGCTCTATTATTAAGTAGTAAATTACAATATGAAACTGATACACAGTTGCTAAAATCAAAAATTGAAAGTTTAGAGGATTCAATAAAATCATTAGAAAGTTTGAATAATAGTTCCAAGAAAGTGATAAATGAATATACTTTGGCAATGAATGACTTGATATTCACACTCGGCCAGTCATGTTTGTGTAAACAACAGAGTGGTCGCTTGTCAATGAGTTTAATTAAACCTGATCTGTGTACCAGTTTACCATTAGATTTAAGTAGTAATAATTCTATCTACAATACACAATTACATATATCTGAACATAATGAACATAATGTAGTTATGTATTGTGATGAATTTGGAAGAAACATGGGCTCATTTTTGAACAGGTATTTAAAGGGACCCCGCATTTTCAACAATTGTTTGCCTTCAGCTTCTTTGAATGATATTTTGCGTCAAATTTTAGATGACAGTAATTTAAATTTACTAAGTACCCTGCTCATTCTTGTAGGGAGCCGAGGAGTTTTGAACAAAAATAGACTAATGAAATTCTTTGAAGAATTAAATACTCTTAAAGTTAAAGAGATTATCATGTTTACATTTCCATACTGTAATGAAATGTCAAAGACAGAAAATGATACTAGATATAATTTAAATCTGACCATGTATAAGCTGTGTACATATAATTATAGTAATAAGTTTAGGCTAATTGACATTAACAATTATGTTAATAAGAATAAGTATTATTTTCCTATTGTTTCTATGACTAAAGGTAAGTTTTACCTTTCTAATTATTGTAAGAGACAAATAGCTCTGTCGCTATCCTATTGTTTTGATATATCTGCCAAAAATTTGGCAAATAACTGTGCTCCTATTGAGCAATCAATTATGAACTCGGAATTGGTTCCAATTTTAACCAATAATTTAAATTAAATGATATGACAAAAGAGTGCCATATCTCTGGCAAATTAGTCTCTAATAAATTAATTGAAAATTGTAATAATAATAGAAAACTCATCCACCTGGTTCATCAAAATATTCAGTGTATTAGAGGAAAAGATTTGCAGATTGAACTTTTTTTAAATGAATTTAATATTGATATTCTATGTATAACGGAACATTGGTTAAAAAGTAATGAAGTGGTGCCTCAGTTTAATAATCACCAGGTGGCAAGTTCGTTTAACAGACTTAGTTCCATACATGGTGGGTCATTAATTATTTTAAATAAAGAATTAAAATTTAAGGAACGTAAGGACATTGTTTCTCTGTCTGTTGAACGGACTATAGAATTGAGTGCTATTGAATTAGATAAATTTATTGTTGTATGTGTGTACAGGCCGCCTTTAAGTAATTTTGAGCAATTTGAAAGTGTAATGGAATCTGTGCTTCATAAAATATCAGTTTGCGGTAAGAAGTTACTTATATGCGGCGACTTTAATGTAAACCTTTTAGAAAATTCAACAACAAGTACAAGATTGTTGAATCTATTTAAGTCTTCTAAACTCAACCACATTTTTATGGAGCCTACTCGTATCAGTGCAACTAGTGCGACTTGTATTGATAACATTTTTACTGATATTTTTCCTGTTAATAAAAAAGTAATCAGTAATTTAGAGTCAGATCATTTAGGTCAATTAATAACGTTTGAGACCATCAGGAAAAATAACATTAGAAAACAAATTACTTTTGTGCCAGTAACCACAAGCCGTGTTGAACGAATGAAAGAAAGTTTAGTGCAGACGCTATCTACTCTGTCTTCCAACATTAACTCCAATGACATGTATAATTCATTCTTTCACATTTTTATGAAACATTACAACAAAATATTCACTTCCAAAAAAATTGTGGTTGGTGGTGCATCTGCTTTTAGTGAGTGGGCAACTGCGGACTTGTATGAACGTAGACGAGCACTGTATGCATTGTATGAAGAACGGCGGTTTAATACGAGTGATGAATTTAAAGAACACGTCAAACAATATTCTAAGAAATTTAAGATTGATTGTAATAAAGCTAAGCGCGATTATTTGTCCCAAAAAATTAAAAATAGTTCCGACATCATTAAATCAACCTGGAAAGTGATTAATGCGGAGACTGGTCGATCAAAGCACAGATTCCACGATCCTAAATTAAAAATTAATGGCAAAATTATAGAGTCAAGTTTAGAAGTAGCAACAGAATTTGAGCACTTTTTCGCCGATATACCAGTCTCCATAACTAAGGATTTAAATTCATCACCCTCGGCTGCCACTATATTATTAAGAGATAACGTCCCTATGTGTAGTAACGACTTTAATTTTGAACATATTCAAATCTCAGATGTAATAAAGGCATTTAAATCCATCAATGTCAAAAAAACTTCTGACCTCTGGGGAGTCTCTGTTCATGTCGTCAAATCCCTTATTGAAATCGTAGCACCTGAATTGGTAGTAATATTTAATCAATGTGTTGATTGTGGTGAGTTTCCTGATCTTATGAAACATAGTAAAGTAACTCCTTTATTCAAATCCGGTAGCACTTCTGACCCCACTAATTTTAGACCTATATCTGTGCTACCAACGTTCAGCAAAATCTTTGAAAAAATAGTTTTATCGCAATTAATTAAGCACTTTAACGTAAACAATTTAATGCATAACAAGCAATTTGGTTTTACTCGGGGGCGCTCAACATCCGATGCTGGTGTCGAATTAATTAAACAAATATTTGATGCCTGGGAGGAATCACGAGATGCTTTAGGTATCTTCTGTGATTTGTCCAAGGCCTTCGACTGCGTTTGTCATGAAACATTGATCAGGAAGCTAGACCATTATGGAGTTAAAGGATCAGCGTTAAATTTACTGGAATCTTATTTACACGGTAGAATACAAAGGGTTGATGTGAATGGACAGCGATCGCCGGGGTCATTGGTCTCCACGGGTGTACCACAGGGATCTATATTGGGGCCTTTCCTTTTCCTTATCTACATAAATGACTTGCCACATCTCATAGAGACCCACCATGACATAGTATTGTTTGCTGACGACACCTCACTTATTTTTAAAGTCAAACGACAGCAACAAGCTTGGAATGATGTAAACAATGCTATTTCGAAAGTAGTAAACTGGTTTAATATGAATAACTTAATGTTGAATGAGAAAAAAACTAAATGTATTAAATTTGTTACAAGTAACGTAAAACATCAACAGGCTAGTATATTTGTGAAAGGTGAGGAATTGGAAATAGTTGAAAGTACAGTCTTTCTTGGTATAACACTAGACTCTAAGCTTCAGTGGGGTCCTCACATATCTAATCTCTCGAATAAACTGAGTTCTGCAGCTTTTGCAGTGAGCAAGATCCGTCAATTAACTGACGTCGATACAGCTCGGTTAGTATATTTTAGTTATTTTCATAGCATTATGTCGTATGGCATTTTATTATGGGGCAGTGCTGCCAATTCAGAGACTAACACTATTTTTGTTCTGCAGAAGAGGGCTATTCGAGCGATATATAAAATGAGCCCTAGAGACTCACTTAGAGATAAGTTTAAGGTTATTAATATAATGACATTGTATTCTCAATACATCTATGAGAATATTATGTATGTACATAAAAATATTATCAATTTTAGGAAAAATTGTGACATACATAATATCAATACTAGAAACAAGCATAAGCTCGCAGTACCCGCCACTCGGCTCCATAAAATTAGGAAATCATTCATGGGTAATTGTGTAAGATTTTATAATAAACTTCCAGTAAATGTTACTGAATTTTCAGTCAACAAATTTAAGAATTTTGTAAAGCGTAAACTTATATCTAAAGCTTATTATAGTACACAAGACTACATGAATGATAAAACACCGTGGGAGTAATTTAGGATTTAATTATTAGTTTGTTAAAGTCATGACATTCAATTACGATAATTTACGCTTGGAGACCTTGTACATCTCCAAACGTGCATTATATAATGTTATTATTATATACCTATTCGGAGAGAAACCTTACTTCTCTATAAATTATTACTTATAAATGTTGTGACTTTTAGAGACTTTACATCTCTTGTTATTATTATTATATTTCAATTTGTTTAAAATCAATTTTATGTTTTTTTTTTTTTTAATGCATGTTAGTTGTAAGATGTACCATCATTGTTTGAAAAAATTATTCCCGCCAAGTTTCTTACCGGTTCTTCTTGGGTCAGCGGTGTAGGGTTCGAACCGGAAGTAGATTTCATATCTAGACGATTCAAAAGAGTTTGTTGCTATTCCAATTTGAATAAAGAATTATTTGACTTTGACTTTGACTTTGAATAAAAAAACATTCTTAATATTTGGGTGAATCAAGTTTTCTGTATTACTGTCATTTGAGTCATGCTAGTTTTAAGCAAAATTATGCTACTTAAATTAAATAACAAATACTAGTATACCTATTATGACGATAATGGGTGAATATCTGAGCGTTTCAACCGCCTAATTTTGGTGGCATTTTTGCCGAAGTTTCTAAACGTCTCAATCTTCGTTATATTTCGTCATTTGTATAAGGTACCGTGCCTCCTTCAAATGACAAAGTAGCACATTGTAACGAACAGAAACTTCGGCAGAAATGATGCCACTAAAATTAGGCGATTGAAAGGCTCAAATATTCACCCTAATATTATAGATATAGTCACTTAGTACATATGCCATATCAACAGTCTTAATAAATACCCGTATAAACAAGGTCTTCTCTCAACTTAAACTCATAAATATTTTCCTAAAAGCTAAAGCGATTTCTGATGGTGATGACATGTCAACACAGTTATTCTTTTCAAAAAACCAAAAAATGAAGGTAATTAATTATAGCAGGAAAATGAACTAACCTTATTACGTAGTCGAGATTGCTATCATTGTTTGTTCCGGCCTTTCAGCGCGTGATGAATGAAGTAGTAACAATATAGCAATTAGTGTAGGGCTTACTAGTGAATGACGTGGGGCGGAGCTTGGGAATATTACAAGTGCCGTATTTAAGGCTAAAAGTTACAATTTAGAAGCAGAAATGTATATTCCACCATAATAATTATAATGTTGGGTATTGACTTTTGTGAATTGTAGAGCAATTTAAACCCTAAACTTGGCAGAATTTTTAAAAATCGTGCGTTCTAGCCTCCTCGCCACTGTAAAGAGCAAAAAATTCTGTCTTTAAAAATGTACGAAAAGTGGATCAAAAAGTAAGTACGTATCTTTTAAGATACTCTGCCAAGTTAAGGGTGTATCGGTGGGTAAATATCGGAGCATTTTAACCGCCTAATTTTGGTGGCATCATTTTTGCTGAAGTCTCTATTCGTTACAATGTGCTACTTTGTCATTTGAAGGAGGCCCCTTAAGGTGATTGTTAAAGGTGTGTTCAAACCTAAAGAGCATTCGTTGTTCTAACCCCCCACTCTACGAAATTCGATCGTTACACAAAACGTGATTGGTGGATTTCGTAGAACGGGCGATAGAACAGCGAATGCTCTTTTGGTTTAAACACACCTTTAACAAATGACGAAGTATAACATTGAGACGGTTAGAAAACTTCGGCGAAAATGATGCCACCAAAATTAGTCGGTTGAAACGCTCAGATATTCACCCAGGTACACTGAAAAAAAGTTTGATAAAATAGAACCTAATTTTCGTCTACTTGTAATTTAAAAACGATTACGATATAACAAAGATAATGGGATTTTAACCGATTTTTCGTAGATTCCATTTTGTTTCACTAGGTTTGGTGCCAGCAGGACCATAAAAAATGTAAAAACAGTTCACTATTTTCACAGATATCGAGTAGGCAACATATATACAAAAAAATCAATCAAAACATTTTTGAAGCCGTTTAAATACAGTAATTAAATAAATTAATTTGACTGTCAATTATCAAATTAAGTTCAATAACACCATCACTCACCAAATTAAGATTATTGATTCCGTGCGAAGTTTAGTTAAACATTTTTCTCAGTGTGTTTCAAAAAACTTTCTTGCGAACCCGTGGGTTTTTTAGATAGGTATTATAATTTTAAATTGTAACTTTCACTATCTATGAAGAACCCAAATTATATGTGGGTCAAAATTCTTTTCGTTGTCTTGTTTCATACCACTCTGTCACGCTTTTAGTTACTGTTTCGACTAAGTATATTTGAAAAATCCGGTGCATTTGTATTTCTTTTTCAGGCTAGATTTTAATCCATACTTCAGACATTGAAAATAAAACATCATCTCATACAAAAATCACCACTGTGTCACGTTTTTTAGGGATACAAAATAAGACAACTAAAAGAATTTTAACCCATGTACAGAAATATAATTGTAAAAAACCTTGTCATTGAACCCTTATCATAAAATGTTTTTGTCCTACACCGGTAAGTACTACCTTTATAAAGTATGAAAAGCAGCCTCTAAGGGGATCATAAATGCTTTATAGGAGTACCTACACCTACATCACCTTAAAAGCCTCTTTGTTGAGAAAACAAAAGATCAATTTACTAAAGCCCTCTTTAAGTAACGAAGGTTTTTTGTAAAAACTCATTTGGAGTATTCAGCCGTAATGACTAAATAAGCACAAACTGTGTGAAGATAAGTGCGGAGAAAAACTTGTTTATATAGGGATTACTAATGAAATGCTGCTAATGTTCTTAGAATGTCAATGGCACCAAAGCTGTTCCCTTAAATCTCCGGCAAAAATTCGTTTTGTGTCTATCTCCGTAGATTGAATGTTATTTACAAAGCTTTTTAAGAAGTATGTGTAGAAACTTGGTTGAATATTGGGTCATTACCTATCCACTCAATTGCTTTTGGTAACTCTTATTTTACATAGGAATTTCAAAGCAAATGAGTGGCTATGAAATTGGCGTTTTTGGTCATAGACTTAAGTTGATCCCTAATTATATAAATAAATAATAAATAAATATCTTGGGACACCTTACACAAATCAACCTAGTCCCACGGTAAGCTCAATTAAGGCTTGTGTTGTGGGTACCAGGCGACGATATATATAATAGATAGATACGTATAGATACTTAGATACATACACAGCCATGACCAAGGAACAAACATTTGTGATAAATAAATACACAAAGAATGCCCTCGCCGGGATTCGAACCCGGAACCTCCAGCTTCGTAGGCAGGGTCACTATCAACTAGGCTACAGAGGCTGACAAACAGTAACTTAGATATATTTTTTGTTTTTAACAGTGTACATACTGACTCAATATAACATGATACCTATGTAAACTTGTATAGACTGATAGTCATCGCCCGCTTGCCTAGGTTACGTTTTACTGGATAGGTACGTAAAGCATTCTGTCACACTCGCACTTATTTATTGGAGCAAGCGCGATGGCCTGCTTTAGGTATTGAGTAAAACCAGTACTTAAAAGCGGTACAGCTACCGGGCCTAAATTCCATATTTAGAGGCCTAACACACGTCACACGAACATGGCCCGTTATGACGCCAGCTACAAATCTCCGGCAGAGAATCCGACACTAAACCTGTCAGTGGCGACCCATTTCATTCCGAGCCTCAGATTCGAACGTCCTCTAATCTACGGTGAATCAGAAGACTGTATCTGATTCTAGATGTAATGTGAACTTTAAGTAAAACTCTTTCCCCCTTATTCATATTCGTTTTGCAACTTCGCTAAGAATTGTTTGTACCTTTCGCTCTCATAAGCATATTGGTAAGACCGAAAAAGATGAACAATACTTACCGCTTAGACGCTTCCCAAATAAGTTGTGCAAGTACAGTCAACCAATTGGAACACTACAAAGTGAAGTCTAGTACTTCTTGTATTTAACAGAAGCTTGTGGCATCGTCGCGGCTGCCTGTCTCTTTTTATTCAGTACAATAAAAAAGAGGGCGAGGTCGCAAGCTGCTGTTAAACACAAGATAAATAAATAAGAAATGGCGGGAAATTCATAAAATCTTTGGATGATTACATTTTCTGTTACTTACCGGAATTAAGGGTTTTGATAATTACATTTATTTTTCATTTTCGACGTGCAGTCAGTTAAAATTAAGAATAAGATACCTATCCAAGACAATTAGTACAGTCAAGGGCAAAAATATGTATACACTTTTGCACCTTATTTTCACGGCATAAGATAAAAAAGTGTATACATATTTATGCCCTTGACTGTACAATTTCATATCAGAATAATACATAATTATGTACCCCCTTCCCCCTTATTCATAAACGTTTGCTAACTTAACAAGCCGCTAATAATTGTTTGTCCCTTTCGGTCTTAACAATGTGTCCATTAGAGCAAAAGGGACAAACAATTATTAGCGGCTTGTTAAGTTAGCAAACGTTTATGAAAAAGGGGCGGGTTAGTGTGCAAGAATTTCTCGTGCATCAAACTTTTTAAAAGATATTCACTACGGATGTTTTAAACTGGGCTCGAGTTTTGGAAAATAAGTACTTTTGGAGATTTGATGTAGTGGTGGTATAATCCGAATTGAACACTGATTTCATAAGTCTTTTGAAGCATCCCAGAAACTCTGAACACGCAAAGCTATATTCCATCCACATGTCAGATACCAGGTGCCGCAAAGCCCACTGTCCTCAAATGCAGATCAACGCCAAGTGATTCTTTGTCGCGTGACAAATGGGACGGAGGTGATGGATGGCGGGATAAAGGCCTATGCTGACTGTGCACTCAAGTTTTGTCATGCGGAGCACTCCATGGGCTGTCCCATACAAACGTGTGTTTTTTCCGAGTTATTAGTTAATAGTAATTTTTTAAGCAATTTTTGACTCCTCTGGTCACGAAAAAGAACTTCGATAAACCCACAGTTTTTAGTAAAACCATGTTTGTCCACTGCAGAGCCAAAGTAACCGAAATAGCTCTCCGAATCGCTAAACTGAAGTGGAAGTGGGCGGGGCACATTGCGCGTAGAACCGATGGCTGTTGGGGCGGGAAGGTTTTCGAGTAGCGACCGCGTACAGGAAAGCGCAGCGTGGGTAGGCCCCCCACAAGGTGGACTGATGACCTGGTGAAGGTCGCAGGAGTCGGCTGGATGCGGGTGGCATAGGACCGGCCATTGTGGCAATCTTTGCGGGAGTTCTAAGTTCGGTAATGGACGTGTTTCGGCTGATATGATGATGATGATGATGTTTGTACGGGACATCGGTGGACCACTTCGTGGAATGCATCACACAGGACGGCAAAAAGGGTTAGTTTTTTGGAACCATCATTAAGAGAAGCCGACTAACTTTACTCAGGGATAACTGGTTAAGTCTATTTGACGTTACTGGTCTTCTAACCTCGGGTCGTCATACCGGGTTGCAAAAATTGGACTAAGATAAATTGTACCCGCTATAATTCTACAGAGTATGTTTTCAGGAAATAGGTAACATTTGATTAAAAACCTAATCTAGTCAGAAATTCGTTTAGTCTATGTAGGTATGTCTCACTCGATATTCATGTGTATTCAATTCCTTTTCTTAAATGGGGCGAATGAAAATGTTGTCATGTAAATCGACAACAGAAAGAAGCGCTCAGAATTTATCTGATAATTTCCTCCGAACTCTCGTTACAAATGATTGTAGTTATCGCCCATAACTGCCACTCGAACCTGACCCAGGTAACGATAAACACTCGTTCTTTTTCCGTATCCCATAATATCATAAATTGCAAGTACAATACAAACAAAGCTGTAAACTTGAAAATCCAGCGCCAACAAAGGAACGTAACCCAGTATTTCATTATTAACTGCTCGACGTAAAACGCATAAACCAGAGTTACACGAATAAACGTCACATACACGATCCGTTTCTACGTCATTATGGGATTGGATTCGTGCAATCATTTGGAATATTTTATGTATTTTGAGCATTTTGTAAAAAATAGTAGAAGAAGAAAAATATTTGGGTAAAATTGGATTAGAACCGCTCATATGGAATTGGTCCGGACGTTATGCAAGCACACCACAGGTTGAACTGATGACCTGGTGAAGGTCGCAGGAGTCCGCTGGATGTAGGTAGTGTAGGACCGGTCATTTTAGCAATCTTTGTCAAAGTCAAATGATTCTTTACTCAAATTGGAATAGCAAAAAACTCTTTTAACCCTAAACCACCGACCCAGAGTAGAACCGAAAAGAAACTTGGCAGCACTTGTCTTGTTTTTAAAATTGATTTTAAATAAATTGAAATATAATAATTTGGGGAAGGCCTATAATATGTTCAGCAGACGTCTTTCGGCTGATATGATGATGACGTCATGCAGAACGTGTCGGTCTAGTTCCATCTCCAATTCAGTACCTTATAGAATGAACCCGAAACTATAGGCTAAAGCTACGGACTCTACCCTACAGGGTAGCCGAGAACAAAAAACCTTCCAAGAGCATGTCGGGTCATGCTCAGTGTAGGGTTTCGTAGTAATTCCAAAACGACTGGGCCGATTATGTTCGAAATAGTATTTTGTTGAAGTATTCTAAAAGCCCAAATTGATTGAATTTTTCCATATTTTTTGGAAAAGTTAGAGAGGAGGACACATTCTTTTTCTCCGAAAATATTGACTTTAGATAGAACATTCTTTTGAGACTCTTATTCTTTTTAAAACCATGCCCTACACTTTAGGATTACAGCAAAATAATTCATAACTTAGTTTGCTAATAATGTAAAGAATTTCAAGGTTTAAACCGGAGATTTCATATTCAAAGGCAAGAATTCTTCTACGACTTCGTATACACAACCAAATAATATCACACACACATCCCATCCTTACATATTGCTTACCTTTCAACTTGTACTCTCTATATTAACATCAACTTACAAAACACTTACTGCCAAATATCTCAGAGATGCTCCGGAAAAGTCTGAGAAATATGTCATGACATAAAAATCATCTACATTATTAAGGACGTCAAGCTCTATGTATTATGACAGCTACCCGTGCTAGGCAATCTTTTTACTCATATTGTTATCAGTCACTCTTATTACAATGATATAAGGTTACGAGTCGAACTCACTTGTGATTTTATTACGAAGATACCGCTCTGTTTGAAACTTATTACGAGCGGGCAGAGTACGAAATTGAATGACAAGTTCAAGTTCACAGAAACGTTTTGGTTTGAATATTTTATTTCCTGACTTTCGATTTCTTTTTAGATAATAATCTATAGACGAACGATTTTGTCAGGACATGTATTAATGGTACTATAAGTAATCGCGCTTCTTCTATCAATATTGAGAACATCTCATATTTTGAAATTGTAATGTAAAAAAATAAATTCAATTTCAGATCATATTCAAAGTTAATTCATATTTAAAGTTTTGGGAATGACATTCCATTACACTATAATAAATAGGTGAAAAACTTAAGAAAGTTACCTGCTGTATATGTTAGTGAAGTGTTCGAATAGGTTAATTTTAAATAGGTGTTCTTGTGACTTTCATAAGTTATTCACCTATACCTTAGTCACATTTTAAACATGAAACATTCGTGAGAATTATTCATATATTATAATACTATTTAGTTATATTATTTCAAACGACTTACTCAAGTTTTTAAGTCGAAAAATACTCGACATTTTTGGCTCCGTATATGAGTTGCTCTTTTAAGAGCGAACGTCTTGGCGTGACATGACATGTATGAATTTCGTTTATAATTCGGAGAAAACCTATAGATGTTTGAACTGTCATCATTATCAGCCAATAGACGTCCGATGCTGGACATAGTTTTACCCCGAAGTGTAAGAAAAAAAATGGGGAGGTTGTTGGTGCCGTAATTCCAACACTTGGTAGCATTAAACTTGCCAGAGAAGAAGAGAGGCAGAGGCCGTCCCACGTCGACGTGGTGGACCAGCATGAAAGTTCTATTAAAGAAAGCCGACCCCACCTAATGTGGGAATGAGCAAAGAAGAAGAAGAAGGTAGCGGGCAATCATGGAGGGCAGTTCCAGCGCTACAGGGACTTACTATAGCGCAACCTTAAAGCCGCAGACATTTCGTCAGAGCGTTGGGAGGAATTAGCGTCTATGAGACCGGAATGGCGTAAAAAGTCAAAGAAGGTGTAGCCTCATTTGAAGAGGCTCGCCTGGAACACCTAGACTAAAAGCGTCATCTCCGAAAAACTTGACCTAAGCCCTCCTACGCTTACACATTCAATAATCAGGGCCAGCTCCATTGTGCACTGTGTGACCGGATATTGAAAACCAAATTCGGTTTCAAGAGCCATATAGGTACTACGTGCTCATCAGAGGAAGTTGTAGGGGTCGCCGTTGTCGGTCACGACAAGGAGTACCATATATATACGTATAGAGGGCAATCGCAGTCGCATGAATTTGAATACACATCATTTTAAAGGATGCTGCCCATCCGTCGGTGCCCTTGGATTTTCTATCGTGTGAAGATAATTCACCTATGCGACCGAATCCAGACGAATGAACGTCTCAAACATAACAATTTTCACATGATTAGTTAGATATCCCCATGTTAGTTCCAGTGGAGTGCATAAAGGGATCAGACTTAAGATCAGATATGAAGTAGGTACTGATTTAATAAATCTGGTAAGCTCACGTAAAATATAACGAAAAGCACCACTTGTATATGATGCAAAGAATGTAATATAAATATCTAGAGTTCTTTCACACGCGTTACAACTACTTTTATTTTCAACTCTAAGTCTCAATAGCCCTACGAATTAACAGAAAATTATAACTAAAGTGAGACTCAAACATTAAAATATTATCGAACCGGGTTACTCATTTAAGTTCGAGCTTTGGCCGAGAGTGCTATGGACGAGTACCCTCTTAATGGGTCGAAACATGTAGAGCAATCGTCGACAACATTATTGATAAGTAATATACTGAAGGGATTGAAGTGTCACCATTATTTAATAAAAGATTGTTGATGGACAGCAGCGTTATCATAGTGGACACATTACTGCAATCGCGCTTGCCCAGCGTGGCGATTATGGGCATTTACCTCCTAATGCGTCTATACGCATAGTTAATAGGAGAGGCCTACACCCAGCTGACTATCATAGGCTGATGATGATGATGAATATACCGAATGAATTGATTCAGAAACTTCAGGAAACAGGATGTAATTTTTGTCACTTACAACTATTTATACAGTGAATATTAGGTTATACAGGATAACATTATTCACTAACCATAAAAAGCAGGCAGCAAAGTCTATGCCAACCAGCAGGTTTAGCATACGATTTATGCGACAATATGTGAGATAGACTATCCATTGCTCTTTTATTCATACAGTTAGTAAAAGATGCAAAATTATCTCGCGGCGACATACTGACATACCAGTCATACTGGTAAAATGAAATGATTTTGAGGTTAGCTACGTAACAATGTTCCACAGTATGATTAATATATTCACCTCGTAAATTATTTCAGGTAAATAAATACACTCCGTATTTTTTCATTGCCAAAAAGTGTAATAGAAAGTATACAAAAGTACGTTATCCTGTCCCAAATTTTGAGCACTCGCATAAAATTCCCAGTCTCAACCTTTCACCAAATAACATCCAATATTATTAATAGCTTTATTCAAATCTTCCAACACTTTCATCGTGCAAAGGGAAAACTGTTCCCATTTTCCCAGAACTCCCTATTTCTCTTTGTGTGAGATAAAGCAGAAATTCAAAGACCTTAAAACGTTAATTCATTAGAGGTTTTTTTGGCGAAACTAATTTGTCAGAATTGCTTTTCGGCATTCTGTTTTGGGATTGAGTAATGAATGAGCGTCGAAAGACGGCAGGGATTATGTATTCTTAATTTTTTACGTTAGATTGGCTCGCGGTGATTTTTCTTTTTGAACAATTCTGGTTTGTGGAAACAGGAAATATAAGGTGTTTTCGAATTAGTTGCCAATACCTTAAGGTATGCATGTAATTCGAAAACACCCTATATAATAAAAAGGTTAAGTTACCAAAATCTAAAAAGGAAGGATACCCAACTGTCCGGCTCCGATTTTACAGTCAAAAATAGCTAACACATACTTATTTTTTAGCTGCCCAATTTCAATAAGATGTTGAGAGTTTAATGATCCTCCAAAGTCCCAAAATGTGGCCGTACCCTTTCATTTCTTCAGAGAGAATTGTTGAACCATATTCATATTTGAGAAGTGGTTCACTTTTTATCAGGTCAAAACTTTGGATGGCCACCTATACTGAAAAAAATCATATAACAGACTTGAAAAAAAAAAACGTTATTCGTGTCGTTTTAAAAAAATCCCTTCTGTTTTATTTTAATTTATCGCCACTTGTTTCAAACTATTTTTACACTAATATCGAAATTGTGAGAACATCAGACTACGCAATGCAATCAACATAGTATAAAAAAGTGCAGAAATACGAAGTAAAATTTATTCTCAGCACGTCAATTCATACTCCACATGTAAAATGACTGTTTTCCTTCATTAATATGGCTTTGAGTCGAACAAAGGCATCACCCCGGAGGCAACCCTCGTGTATAAAATAAACAAACAGTGAAAACATGACCGGTGTGAGACATTGTTTTTCAATTCGAGAGGTTATTTTAATTTCACGAGCGCAGAGTGTTATCCAAGCGCGCGGAAAATGTAAGGAAATATGTTTTTGCGTACAGAAAGTGCTCTTTTGTTGCTTAAGATACATTATTAAATTTGTAACGTTTCATTTGTTTTATTTTTTGGCATGTTTTTACCGTGATGGTATAGGTATCAAGTGCCATAGCAAATAAATGTTACAGAGAAACATCGTAATATTAGTATCATGTCATGATTTCTGTAACTCTCTGTGATATCACAACTCTGGAGATATGGTGAACTATTAAAAAATACAACTAAAAAAAATAAAATAATCTCACGCTGTATAGATAACGTACTATTCTCTATTTTTCACATTTCTAGAAATCCCAAAAAGGAGAATTAAAATCGGATTGAATACAATTATTGCACTGCTCTAAACCTAAATCAGAAGATTCGAGGACAAGCATGGGGTAGGTAGTAAATTTTATGAAGAATTTTAGTCTCTTTTTACTGTTCGTCTCAATATACGCCTTTTATGGCCTACGCCTTGATTGGTGATAAAGAGGTAATCTTCTTTGAAAACATGTCTAGACGCAGTGTCTTTGATAATATTTATATGTTATCAAAAAAAGTAAGTACCTATTCAAATATGTAGTGAAAGTAAAAAATATATTCAATAATAAATTATAGGTATATAATATAAAATATTACATTACGATGAAAATGCGAAAAAATGAAGTTGGAAACCAGTGTCTAATTATAAGTGAAGGCATAACCGAAAGAAGGGTTGTAAATCGTCACGTGTTACAAATTTCCTTTTAGCACATGTATGGAACGACGTATTTTAGTACATACAGATAGCCCTGCAAATTTTCGATCTGACAATAAATTAAAAATCACTGATTATAATATTTTCATGTTGTGAAACAAGATTGATACAATCCATTGCCTAATTGGAGGAAAACGTTTATTCCTCGCGTATTTTTATTTCGCAAAATGAAGAATTTATGAAATCTTTAAGCAGACTCATCCTAATCATAATCAATCAAGGGGTCGTGGATCCAGGCGTTGGCAGTTATCAATTGTTACTTCCGAAGCCCACCAACAATCTTAGAAGACAAAAACTGTTGAAAGAATCTTTTATAAAACAAACATTAACATGACAAAATTATTATGCCCGGAAACTTAAAGGAACTAATAAATTGTCCCACAAAACTGGTTAACAACTGAGATTTGTGGGAGCCGTGAATCTAGACCCAAGGATCAAATGGTGGGATCTGGATGGTTATAAAATAAATCAATTTGTTTATTAAGAATATGTGCTTGTTAAAAACATTTTATTCATGTGATAAAATATACAAAAACAAAATGAGAATTACTAGCGACCCGCCCCGGCTGCGCACGGGTACTATACCATACCTACATAAAAACCTTCCTCTTGAATTACTCTACCTATTAAAAAAAATCATCAAAATCCGTTGCGTAGTTTTAAAGATTTAAGCGTACAAAGGGACATAGGGACAGAAAAAGTGACTTTATTTTATACTGTGTAGCATAAACATAAAACTAACTACAAATATTAAACTAAGTAAAAATAAGCCACATATAGGCTTATTTTACTTAGTTTAATATTTGTAGTTAGTCGTGAAAGTCAACCGGTGTACGTTAAGATCAAGTGGCCGAGGGGTTTAGGCATCAGCCGCTGATGCTGAGGACGTGAGTCCAAATCCCACCTCAGACGTTGGTGAACTTGGTCGTTTTTATTTTGTATGTAACATGTAAATAATCGAATCTAAAATTTCTAATAATATGTTATTTTTAGTCTTTTTGTTTTTAAGTTAGTTTTAATTTTAATTGTTTGTAGTAACTTTAAAATAATTTGTATTTACAAAAGTAATTTCATCCAGAGTTTTCATCTATAGTGTGACATTTGACGTTTTATTGGGAGCGTTTCAATACACGATTATTTCAAACCATATTTCTAATTGACACATTTATATTTTTACACACCACGAAAAAATATTTTATGTAAAACTTCTGCTTCAAAGAGAACTTTTGAAAATGAAAACTAGTATCGAATTTATTATAGAAATTTAATAAGATATTGCACACCACTTATGAGCAACATCATAGGTAAGGACCTACTCAATATTAACTATTAAAATTGGATACAATACAACTGAAGATGGTTTTCCAAAATACGTCCAAAAGCTTGCCAAAACAGACATTTCCTAACATAAATAAAATAAAATCACAAATGAAAGGCTTCAAATTGTAGCTATCGGTTGCTCTCATATATTCCGAGAGCCGTCATGAATAAATTGAATTCAACTTCGGGTATGTTCAATTTATCTACCAAAACGGAGCAAAGATCTCCGTACCACAGTATGTTTCTTAATGTTAGACATTTACGTGAATATTTTTTAACATAGTTGTCTTATGAACAACGACAATAATAGTGCCCATAACGCAGCATTATGTGTTGAATGGTACATAAACAGTTGAAAAGACAGACTACATAATTTTAGGGATGAACATGATTATGTAATAAATCAGAGTATTCACAAAGTATTAGCCGACCGTCAACCGTCCCTTGTCAGCCGCAATACTGCTGGCTTAGCGAAGTGGACTGCAAATCAGCAAATGTTATTATTACCCAATTTCATCTTGTTGTCTTATACAGATGAATCAAATAGTAACATTGTGCATCAAGGGAGGTAAGTACGGAATTACTAACGAGAGTGTAAGAAGCCCGACGCCGTTAGGCGGAGGGCTTTTATGACTCGAGTTAGTATTCCGCTTACCGACCGTGATGCATACAATGTTTTTCATCACACTTGACAACCAAAAAATAAGTTTTATATTATTAAATGACGTACTGATATTTCTTTTACTCCCTAGGGAATTTCACTTTTCTATTACTCCCACTACGTGCGCAAGCGACAGCAAGTGTGATGAAAATGTATATTAACCACCAGCACTTATAAAAGTTGATAGATTCATGACTGTTCTGTCCGTTTAAATCATCACCATCATTATAATTTTAGACGTAAGACGTCCACTGAACATAAGCCTCCCCTTTGGACCTCCGGTTGGAAGCGACCTGCATCCAAAGTCTCCCGTGTATCATCTTCATAATGTCGTCTGTCCATCTTGTGGGTTGACGTCAGACACTGCGTTTGCCAAGCCGTGGTCTTCACTCAAGCACTTTTCGACCCATTGGTCATCTGCTCTGCGTGTAATGTGGCCTGTTCATTGCCACTTCAGCTTGCGTCACCAATCCCTATCGTATAAAGTTGTGTAGATATGTTTATTCAATAATATTCTATACATTAATGTTACTAACCATTCTGTTGTTGCCTAAAGTTGCCATTTCTTATATTTTATCTAACTTTACCCTTACAATGCTTACATAAATAGCGTAATGCTATTTGTAGCTTTCCAAACTTTCCAGTTTAAAAGAAATTGGACACATAAACAAGAAAATACTTTTATTATCTCCTCGGTTTCTCAAACTTTTTTGTCATTTGTACCCACGTACCCTCGTTAGTGTGTTTCACGGTAACTTTTAACAACAGAGAGTTTCAAAATTTGTTAAAAATACCTAACTTTGCTGCCGAACTGAACTTTGAAGAAAACCTTGTAAAGGCGGTAAAGGATTTCTTAAAGTAAGTATTTATTTTATTCTTATGCGTCACAAAGGTGTAAAGTTTCAAATTTTGACTGTTTTTGCCATTGAAAACGCCAAGACAATTTAAACTAAGTCTTCATTCATAGATAGGTAGAACCCTTTTTAACATCACAATAATTATTATATTAAAACTTACCTGAATTAATTATCCAATAAAAATATGAACTTAAAATGGTGGTTACATTGATTTATGCACGCAACCTTTTAGAATGCTTAAAAAACACCAAAAATTTATGGATAAAGCGCTTTATTAATCATGACTTCGTATTATTATATCCATGGAGCTATCAGACGATAAAATTACATGTTTTTTTGAATTAAATGAATAATCAAGGAAATTCCAATACTTATCCAGAACAAAATTGAAAAATAGATTTGAAATCTGCATACAGTATTTTCTGTGAGCTACGAGTGTGAGCTGTGAGTGTAGCTTCAGTTTAAATTTATAAGCATATTCATTGAACAGTGTTTATCTATTACTCTTTGCTCACCGAAATTCAAGTTCAAATTCAGTGAAAATTAATGAAGCTACTTTTCTGGCCTAGCGAACCATCCCAAATTAGCTTCTGCTCTTAATATTAAGCCTATATAATGAACATGAACACAATTAACATGAAAAATACTCGGTAAACATTCTTAACGGCATGTGAAATTAAACGCTAGAGATTGTTCGGGAATTAAAGGCACGTCAGATCTATGGTGGAACCTTGCAGCTAGGAGTCTTTAATTGTCACATAAACTCCAGCAAAAACCAACTCATTTTTGCGTCAACATCAAACGCTCTGAGTGAGACGTTAGCAAAAGAAAATACAAAGGAAAGGATTTGCATAAAAATAAGAGGGCTCATAACATAACCCTCTTATTGCTAGGCGTAAGCATCTTTATAAGGACACGTTTTGTATGCGGAGTACTTTTACGACTTTCCGCGTTCTAATTTTAAAAGTGGGTTAACAATTTTGAAGGAAGACTATATGAGACGAATCATGTCGACGAACCGCTTCGTGAAGTACAGTGGAACCTCGAAAATACGAGTCTCAAGGGAAACGAAAAGCTAATGAATGAACGTAACTGAAGGAATCAACAACAGAATTGTATTATTTAGTGAATTCTTTTTATTTTGATACACTGTAGGGTCGATTGAAAATGAATTATACATAGTTAATAATAATATAATAATGTATTTATTTCGTTAAGGTCCCAATCGGATTAGTAAGCTGAAGTTGCAATGGGCAGGCCACATTGCACGCAGAGCAGATGGTCGATGGGGTCAAAAAATGCTCGAGTGGAGACCACGGCTAGGCAAACGCAGCGTAGGACGTCCACCCACAAGATGGACAGACGACCTTATGAAGCTCGCCGTGACACGCTGGATGCAGGTCGCATCTAACCGGTACATTTGGAGGTCCAGAGGGGAGGCCTATGTTCTGCAGTGGACGTCTTATGGCTGAGATGATGATGATGAAGGCCACAATCAAAACAAAAATCACGATCGCATAAATTGTGTTGCGAAAGTAAGTCTTACTGGTTATAGTGTGTATTCTGTCCAACAACAATTGGCCGTAGAAAAAAGTGGTATGTTTGTAAAATGTAGGAGCGTATTGTTGATCGCACATAGAAAATTTGAAATTGTCGCCTTTTTTCACTGCCAAAAGTCTAACACAAAATTTAACCACGTAACAAACATAATATAATATAAAAACGTGGCGTGAAGAAGCATCTAGCGGGCCAGCAAGGCGGTGGCAACTGACAGGTTACTGCTGGTCTCCTGTTCGTTGCCGCCGCGATTTGGGATCAGGAGTGGAGCCACTTTGTTGTGCCAATATAAAAGAAAAAAATATATGTATAAAACAATTATGACGATCAATTTTGTTTTGATTAAAGGCCTTTAAGTATATACATTATATACATTTTTTTTTGCAATATACCCTGAAACCTTTGTAAAATATTATTTCGTTATTTACAATGAGAAATAAGAAATGTCATATTACAATCTATTCAATGAGCAAATCCAACATGGACGGTAACTTAAACCAATGCGCTTATGATGAGCTGTCGCTGCTTTATTAAAACGGTTTATTCATTCCGCTCGGCTACAAGGCATCATTAGTTTTAGGTGAGATATCAAGTTTAGTATCGGTTATGATAGCATTTACTCGATACATCAAGTTTTATCACGCTCGCGCAATGATGTAAGGAGCGAGCGTGATGGACTAATTTACATATCGAGTAAACGCTAATGTAAACGTTACTTGTCGACTTATGGGACAGCTACAGAAGTACCTATAGTGAAACTTCGACAATACGTGTTTGAAGGAGAAAACGTCTATAGACGTTGTTCAGCCAAACGTGTTAAACAATGACTTTGCTCCCTAGTAAAACAAATGGGTAACTATTTCATAGCGCCAAATTCATCTTCCATTCATCTTTTTAAAAGTAAATCTAAATTTTTACTTTTGTGTGATAAATTTTAATAGTCTTCTACAGTTTTTCAAAACAAAATTTCCGTGTACCGTTCAGTCAGTCGTGCAGTCCCTCGTTTCAATTGGTAACTACCTACTTTGTTCTTTGTATGAATAATCCATCAGGAAATGTAGTAATTTCTTGGCAAGTATTTCTCGTTTCTGCATAAAAATACGACAGAAACTTAAACGCGAAGTAAAACAAATGGTAATTCGCAATCAGAGGCAAATTAGTCCGTATTCTTGAATTTTAATCCAAGCGCCGCGTTCTGATGCCGCTCGCCATTTTGTTTAGCCGCCATTTTGTGAAACACGTAATGGCGGGCCTCTCGGAGAGTAAACAGAAAATAGTGGTACCGAAACTACTCTACTTTTTTTTTCATAATAGGTAGACGTTTAACCACTATCATATCTGCTGGTAAGTGATGATGCAGTCTACGGTGAAGCACGTTTACCTACTTTGCGTAAAAGCAAACAAAATTGATTTAAATTCATGAAATAAAACTATGAAAACGGATAAACTCGCGTATATTAACTAATTTTAACTTCATTCCGACGTTTCGAACACTTTACAGGGTTCGTGGTCTGCGGATGACTCATGCGTGATGCGTTTTCATAGTTTTATTTCATGAGTAATCCTCGCGGTCCCCGAAGAAAATATTATGATTTAAATTCATTAAACAAATCAAGGATTTCTTACTGTTCCGTAGCTGTGTGCTCTGAGATCTTTGTATTAGTCGTGTGCTTCATACTATGTTAATGGACTGTGATATCGTAAAAGCGATGTAAATGGTCTAAGAGAGAACGACATCTCATGTAGTCCTTCGGTAAATGCTGTTAGAGTATGTGTGGAAACTAAAGGCGTGAGGCAACAAGGCACGCATATATACCTCATGTGCCTTCACTTTCCAAACAGACTGCATATGCTGTGAAGCATAATTACGAGTATGTTTACTGAACTTGCCAAAACTTTAAGGTATCCCAAAAGCCAAAATACCTCAATATTTGTTTGTTCAAATTTATATTTCTTCTATAATTCATAAAGAACATAACATAATGCTTATAGAATTATATATGTAGGTACATATCCTTACAGTCCTGCAGACATAGCTAAGATTCCATTCTACATTCGTATACGATAAGCGAAAAGTAATAAATGTATGAGAACAACGATTCGGTGCATGCAGACCAAAAGAGCATTCGCTGTTCTACCCCCCACTCTACGAAATCAACGAATCACGTTTCGCGTAACGATCGAATTTCGTAGAGTAGGGGGATAGAACAGCGAATGCTTTTTTGGCCTGCATGCACCTTCACACGACCATTTCCATATATTATTATGGTCACGTGACGATAAGTATCCGATACGATTGCACAGAATGGCATATTGGCTATGCCTGCTTAGCGTTGAAAATGTCGGAAAAAAACAAATGTTTTTTTCGGGAATGTATGAAAACTTCGTTTTTTTCCGTTTTATTCGGATTTTTTCAGAAACAATCAATGTCACTGTCACTGTCACTCCTTGCCATCTGTTTCAATTGACTTTTCCTCTGTGACATCGCGTTCTCCTGGTATAAGTGAAAATTAGACCTAATTTTCATTGGTTTAGTGGAAAATTTAAGTGGAAAATTTCATTGTTTTTTTCGAAAAATTCAGGAAAAAAACCAGCTGTTTGGAAAGAAACGGGATTTAATCCGGAAATTTTCAACGCTATGCCTGCTGATATTTTGGACGAAACATTAGGTTTCATCTCGTTTTCTGGCCATGTACCGGTTATTGTGAATTCCAGATAATTATGGCGATTGAACATAATAATTGGTTTAATTGCATAGGGTTTTTAAATTAGTGTGATACGACATTACGTAATAATAATTTTTGATAGCGTTTTTAACACGTTCACGGACAGTACGTCGACAGGCGTAAGTAATGACCCTTATGATATGGCACCACGGCTGTAGACGATGATTTTAATTTCACCAAAAACTGAACAACGTGTACAGCAGGCTATTTGTTATAACATTTATAGGAAAATAAAGTATCAGTGCCGTTTTAGGAAAAAACTCATACCGCTAGTGCCACGGCAAATACGATATTTACTCAGACTAATATTTTGTCACATGCACACAATGCGATACCTCGTGATATGGCACCTCGCCCGTGGGCGTTCAACTTACATTCATTTTCGGCCGCTTAGTTGTTGTGTGCCACAGCGGGAGGAGGTACATGTGTCGAGGTGCAACGAAGTGTGGAATGCAATTTTTTGATAAATGGTACGTATTCTTTTATTGATTATTTAACAAAACATATACATATAAATGTATTTGCTGGTTAATTCAATGTTCCCTTAGTAGATTATTCTTGACTGTGATGTTCAAAAATGATAATAAATCAGAAATATTTATGTTTTAAACTGTAGGTATGCTGTCTTAAATAAATGTTTTAGTAACATATGACGTGTCTTAAATTGTTCTTATTACTCTTGAAATTATTGCTCTTAATTAAATTATTTATTTTATTTGCAGATGGCGTCGGGTAGACGAAAGATTACCAACAATAATCGGCCTAGTCTGTTTGACGGTGAAATTGACATGGATGATCATAATGCAGAAGGAGAGTATTGCTCTGATGGGAACTACGAGCCTGAAAAGGGGTATGCCTTAAGCAGTGACTCCGAGGATTACGAAATATTTAGTCACCCAAGAAAATACTCCAGACAGGTGACCGTCTCTGAATCTGACAGTTCAAAGACCGAGAGTGTAATCAATCAACAGGTAATATTAACATAAATGTCAACACAGAGCTGCTGGTTGCGGTTCAAGCGGGGGTAGACGAGAGCCATGACACGTCACAGGTCATGGACTTCATGGAGAATTTAAGCCAGTTAGATGCTCCATTGCAATCTCAAGACCTCGATTTCTTTCGTAGAAGGGAGCGTGATGAAACTGTAACTGGCGAGGCTGTTACTGTACCACCCGAAGTCGAATCTCCACCTACTAGCCCTGGAAGAAATGATGGACACCCTGAATCAAATAGCTCATTACCGGTAAATAAAGAAAACGTGATATCAATAATTTTGATTTTATTTCCTTACCCGTCTGTGAACATTATTACTCCAGTAAATATATGAAAGTACGCTTGATGTGGCAGTCCGGCTCTACAGCTGGCACGTATATTCGTCTATACGACTACGGCTGCAGGCGTGCTGCCCCAACACGCAGCTCATAGCTGGCTTCACACGGCACTCCGTCGGTGGACGATTTCGTCTGTCGACGATACTGCCGCAACACGGGACTACGAACACGTTTGATATGGCATACTGTCTATAGGCGGTAACGTCTCTGGGCGAGATTGTCGCAACACATATGTTCAAAACAAAGTAGTATGGCAATCCGTCCACAGGCGTGTTACCAATTGTATGAGAAATTTCTGTGCCGTATCACGCATCGTTCAAAGTGGCTGGGTGTCCGTGAACGTGTTAATCGTGTCTCAAACACCTTATTCTTGTATGGCGAGTAATTTTTTCGCTCTTATAAATAAATATCTTATTTAAAATAATTCGCGTTCTCTAGGTACTTTGCGTTAAGTAGGTATTTTATTTCTTAATGATCCGTATAAATCCCAATTATGCTCAACTTATTGGAATCAAGTATACTTTAATGACGTATTCTCTTGAAAATTCGTATATTATTATATTAAATCGATGAAATTATTTATACTTATTTAATTATTATACTTTGCCTTGTTAATGATATTTAGAATTTCTAGAAATAAACATAAAGTGGGCTGTTCTATTTTGGCAATCTGACTCAAGAACTTACCTGAATTTATTTGTAAACAACTTAAATTAATCGAATTTCTTTTTAACTTTTGAAACTTATTTGGCAGTCAATTTGAATTAATATCGATTATAATATTATATATTAAAAAGATTATAATATAGGAACTAAGGGTTGAACTAAAAGTTTTTTATTAAATTGGATGGAATTATACAAAAAATATCTATTTTTTCCTGTTCACCATACACGTCAATTCTGGTCACCTCGCTTGGACTACAATTTTAATAATTTGGTAGTGGCTAATTACTAAAACCATCTTGCATAGACAGTGATGGATATAATAATAGCGATATGATAGGTTAAGCTTAACTATACAATATACAAAGTAACGTTTTTCTCGTATGAAGTAGAGACGCAAAAATATATTACACCTTTGAAGACTGAAAAAACCCCTTTCTAATATATTCAACCCATACTTGACAGCTGTCATAACGCCAAGATCGGGATAATCTTTATCCAAAAACAGGTCAATAGTAAAGACTGTTGTCTAATCACTATTATGCTGTAGTAGTTGTATTTAGAAACTAATTTTTTTATTATTAGTACCTAAAAAATGGAAAATTAACAACACATTTGTTATTAAGTGTAGGTATTTCTAATTTTCCAGTGACAAATAAAGGCTTTTTTATTTTAATTTGTTATTTTTTTAGCGAGCGTTTAAAATTTCCGGAAAAACACGTTTATTTTCAAAAGGCTCGTTTATTTCGGATACATTCGAAAAAAAATAACGAAAGTATTCACTTTCCTTTTTAACCTAAACTAATGTAAATTAGGTATAATTTTCACTTACAAAAGGAACGCGATGTCATTTAGGAAAAGTCAATTGATAGATGGAAGGAATGACAGTGACAGTGACAATTATTATTTCGATATACGATAAACTCGGATAAATATAAATCATACCTGAAAACGTTTGAAGAGGAAAGGATTAGGATAAACTGTGATTTTTTTCAATCAAGTAAACATTTTTGTCGTACTATTAAAATCTGCCAAAAATGTCATCATTTCATAAATTTAAAATAATACTGAGAAATTCTACCATTACCTTATACCAAATTACATACCTACTATCTCAGTTATTGGACCCAATGACTACTAATCAAGCATTCCACGAAGGACCTAACTTGGCTTGAAAAGATGTAGTCTCCGAATTGGTTACGGCAGTCCTTATTCTTAACGTGTCTCTTCTCAACGAAAATGCTTACGGAAACAATATGCGAATCAATACCCCGGAATCCACCCTAATACATTTTATGTTGAAAAATTGCACACAATAAAGGTAGATAGAGTTTGTGCGGAAAGTGACGGCATCTCACAGCAAGGGACGCCTGTACAACTCACGTGTCTTCATTTTCCGAATAAATTCTAGGGATGGTCAGAACAAATGGCTGAGTGATCATACGCATTAGTCATTTCGTGAAAAACGCCCTAACTGGTCGTAAAAGATGTGTTTTTACGATGAATGAACCCGTGTCATAATGGCCGTTTTATGTGACGTGTCGTGTTTGGATGTCGTTTAGTTTTAGTTTGCTCACTGAAATTTAGCGGCCGAAGACTGGACTACATAGAAATACAAAGAATTTTATCAAAAATATGGGCGAAAATTGTTAATTTAAAAGCCCATTCATTAGTTTAGTTAGTTTTAATTTATGTACCTATTTAAGTAAATTGTGCAGTTTCGAAAATAAAGTCCAATAAAAACGAAAAAAAATCCATTCACTTCAGGGTAGTGCTATGCGATAATTCCATCCCACAAATCAAGTCATTACCATTCCTAAATTATTGACGAACTGCGTATAAATAATGGAGTCATTTTCGGTTATCTTGTAGCAGACGCATGTTTGTCTGCTATTCTGGCATAATAATCTCGATGGCTTTTATAAAACGGAAAATAAAGTGGTGATGGTAATGAAAAATAAAAACGCGTAAAATATCGCATAGAAACACCGTTTATCATATTCTGATTAGGAAAAAGTAGACCAAAAAACTAAATTAAAAAAGTTACATATATTAAAGGCAGCTGAAACTCTGTGATGATATCATTAGCAAT
>JALPQI010009449.1:0-45985 GCA_025490895.1 Thaumatotibia leucotreta
CTGTACGATTGTTTATCTATGCATTATAGTTAAATTTAGACCTGTATGTATGGTATGTCGCGTCTTTTCAACAGTTGAATGGTTCCGCTTCGCCAGTACTGATTGAAATTCACACGTGATTACATTGATGGATAACTATGCAAGTCATTTGTCGACGTCTTTTTCATATGCATGGTGATTCGCTTGTATAACGCCTGTTAGTACTATGTTGCTAAATATTGTAATTAATCTTTGGTATTATTTATTTAATTTTGCAGACGTTCTAGATTGCTACAATTCGATGCAACGAATAACGCTTCAATATAATATGAATTTTCAAAAAACTTACAAGCCCTACGGTGCGAATTTAATAGGCTACTTGACTCATATCAAATTTAGTGCAAAAAATTATTATTTCCTGTAGTATTTATTGAATAGATCAATATTTTTCGATTACGGTGTATTAAAAGTGTTTGATGGGTACATATTTTTCATTGAAAAATTTGTTTTATTGTCCCTTTCTACCAAATGAAATATCACATTAACAGACAAGGACAAACGTAGTATTAATTTTATGGTAGTACGGTGGAAGTTTCTGAAATTGGTAATGTAGCTGCATACATTTGCTAATATCATACGTATCATCGGACTATTTTTACACAAATCGATATGGGATAAGCTTAATAATAATATCTAAGTACTAAGGCTTGATTTGTATTTAAGCGATAGCAAATATATAAAGACACATGGACACGTTTGAGTTAAAAACGTTCCACTTTGTCGTTGACCGTAAGAACGACACTGGCTTGTACCAGTTGTACCTATACGAATTAAAAGTTTAAGCGCCTTTATAACAAGCGATAAAGTGCATTCATGAGACGTTCCTACTAAACCGCTCACAAATACATAGAAAACGACCATGACTATGGAACAACTTTTTGTGACAATAACAACATACAAAGAGGCGTAGTTAACATTACTAGGTTCCGACAAGACTACGACCGTCAAAATAATTCTTCTGAAACCTTAGTTTTATACCATGATCTCTTAAATGCGATTCAATTTAGTTTCGGCCTGTCAGTTTTTGATAGTTATTCTATTGCACTGACACATCGGGATTTAGATTAGGGCCTAAACTGAATCGCTTTAGTAGATCGTGGACATCGTGGTAGCCTTCCGGTAGCCGTACCATCGCTTTGCAAGTATCGGTAACGTTAGGTTTTACTCGATACGTAAATCAGGCCATCGCGTTCGCTCCAATATATCAGTGCGAGCGCGATAGAATGCATTATCGAGTAAAACCTAACGTATCCTTTACTTTTCAACTCGTGTTAAGGCTACAGAATGCTTAGCCAAGTTACCAATCGCTAACGCTTGATAGCGTATCATAATTTTCCACTCTTTCATATTAGTGCGAAAAAGACAGTTAGCTGCCTTTCGTTTAAGATTGACGATTATGCGTTAGCGATTGGCAACTTGTCCAAGCACCCAGGACACAGTTCGCATAAAGTGAAAGCAAGCAGGGTATGGTATAGCTTCAGTACCATATTTGAACGTCAATGTTGACCCAGTAATGGCGACATAGCCGAATGCATCTTGCGTATGACTTCGTAACAAGTAAATATTCGTTGTACATTTACAGGGTGTCCCAGAAATGATGGAGCAAACGGAAAGGTCAAAACGACTGCGTTTTATCTTTTATTTACGTTTTATCATTTAATATGGCCAACTGTAGGCTTAGCACATGATTCTGCGATAGTTTGTCGCCGCGAAATAGACTTCCCGTCTTTTATTAATTATACCTAATAATAAAAGAGGGATGGATAGACTATTTATCTCGCGGCAACATACTGTCGCACCAATATCATGTGCTAAGCCTATAGTTGACCATTTTGAATAAAAGAAAAAACGTAGTGGTCAGCTTACTTCTTATCCTAGTAGTACAGTCTAGTGCAAAATCCTTCTCACGTTCTTATTTACACAAAAGTGCACTCTGAACTGAGACATATTAAATTTTATTGAGCATTTTATATTTTTATTTTGCCTTTGACTGTACAATCTGTACATTATAGTCATTATTGACGTACTTAGACTACTGATTAGATATCAACGAATAGAATAAGTATGTTAGTAATTACAACAGTTTGGCATGGGTTGCATAGAAATAGATGCCGAACATAGAATTTATATTACGAATCGTGCCAAACATAAAATTAAGCGTGAAACCTGCATGCAATAGGAACATATATAATGTTTTTATTTACTCTATCTAACCAGCTTGTTTAAAAAAAAATAGGCGTGAAGTGTTGATTGTATATAGAAAAATTGATATTACCGCCTTTTTCTACTGAGATGCTTGTTGAACAGATACTCGTTCGTTCTCATTGTGTACATAATGTGTAGATCAACTTATACATGCTTATGCCATTTGTTTTTTTTTAATAATTTATTTGCTTAAACGTTAGGTACTTGTGTGGTTCTTAATTTATGTATTGTTTAAATTTCTTGGCAATGTATCTTATAATGGCAAATATAATACACATATTTTTCGACAATTTTTTTATATTTTTTGGGCATTTCTCCGAGCGTTTCAACCGCCGTGACTTCTGTGGCAGCCTTATCACACCAATTCCGTGAGAGGTGCAGGAACTTTTGGATATATTCGTAGACGTAGTTGATAACTACCAATATATCCAAAAAATATGAGATATCCACGGAAATCGGGTAATAATGATGCCATCGAAGCCACGGCGGTTGAAACGCTCGGAGAAATGCCGTTTTATATCAGAATTTTTTGCTCTACAAACACGCAAATACAAGTATATACCCTCACTGGCAATCGAACGCGGTACCTCCAGTTTCGCAGACAGGGTCACTACCGATTAGGCAGCCTAGGCCGTCAATATGCATCCATATATTGCAACACACAAATCGTGGGCGTAAAAGTTGCATCGGTACGCAAAGCGCATAGTTTGCAAGGTTGTGATGTAACGTCTTGTTCTGAAGACGAGCCTGGAAAGTGGTCGGGCCGGTTGAGTCGACGACCGGTTGCACTTGGTAGGGTTGACACTGCGGCCAATGATTCGTAATGAAGCGTATAACAGTGTAATGCCTCCACTATACGTCTGCGGATGGGTCCGCGGACGTCATCGCCGGATGCATCCGCGGACGTGTGGAGGGGGTGATTTGGTCATCTGCGGTAGGTATTTGACGTCCGCGGACGCGTCCGTCACAGATCTGATCCGCTTGTTGTCGGTTTTTGTGGCGCGGATCAAAGGGCTCAAGGGCGAGCGTCCGGCATCGCGACCACACGTCCGACGCGTCGCCGTCTACCAATGCGAATGCATGCCTGCAAGTTCCTGGTTTGCCACCAATACAATAAAAAAAAATACAGTTAAAGTCATTAATTAGGTACGTATTTTAATAAGATGCCCATGACGCATTAGGTAACTGGCACTGGCGCACGTTAACGGGCTCAATAAAATAGGTTATTTTTTAAATCATGGTGCGGCTGCTCCGGTTTCTACGTCCATCTTTCTCGCGTGTAGCGTCTGACGAGGTTGTATTCCGACTGAACGATCAACAGACGTGTGGACGGTTGGTGGAGATTCGTCTGCGGATGCATATGCCGACGTCCGCGGACCCATCCGCAGACGTGTAGTGGAGGCATAACGATCTTATGTCAAAACTCGAACTTTACGAGTACGTAATAGTACATTGTGCATCAAGGGAGGTAAGTACGGTAACGAGAGTGTTAGAAGCCCGACGTCGTAGTACCGATCTTAGGTATACGTACTTATCTAAAAAGAGCAAATATGTTAATTTCAGTGTGTGTGATAATAATTTTAAAACGATTAAGTCAACGTAGAAAACTAATCTTCATCCTACAAAGATAACAAGCGGCAACCCTATTACGGCTAAGTCGGTACGTCAAACGGCTGCTGATTGGCCACTGTGTCAGCAGAGCAAAGCGATGATTCTCGGTCATATCGACATGACCGAGAATCATCGATAATATCGTGACCTCTAGCTCGCGTACTTTTTCTTCCGGGAAATGGTGTTAGTATTTATTGTGTATACTTCTAACGGTGTTTGTTTTGATGAAGTGTTGTAAAAAACGCTTATTTCGACCTTAAAGACTCGAACCATAAAAATACTCTCGACCTGCAACCATATACATACCTATAACATGGACGTCTAACGCCAGCTCAAAAATGCCCCCAAAAGCAATTGTTCAATTGTGCCAAGATGGGCAGGACTTAGCGCTTTTCTTAACACCGCGCATGTTTTGACGCAACATCTTTAGGTGCGTTTAAACCAAAAGAGCATTCGCTGTTCTAGCGCCCGTTCTACGAAATCAACCAATCACGTTTTGTGTACCGATCGAATTTCGTAGAGTGGGAGGTTAGAACAGCGAATGCTCTTTTAGTTTGAACGCACCTTTTGACAAATGTTTATAGAAGCTAATCAAAACTTTGATGGACCAATCACAACTATTTTTAAATGGCGGCTTAAGTTTTTATAGGTTGATATTGACATTCATTACCGTGATGCATTGAAGAGGGGGTGACACTTGTCAACTAAAATTCAGGACCGTTTTGAAAGGCAATTTAATATGACGTGCGGCTTCCATGTTTTATTTGTTCGTAGCTCTCGACGCATTATAAATTATGACCCAAAGGTCGTAAAGAAGTTTGTTGCATTCATACGCATAAATTACAATTCAATTGAAATAAAGTCGATCCATTAAGACTTAAAGTCTTGAGGGCTCGAGTATTTAAGCCTTGAAATGGGTGTTACCCACAACAATAAAAAGAACTTGAGACTCGGCGCTTGGGTTCTTGTTATACTTGTATTATCAATAGTAGTAGTAGTAGTAGTAATAGATAACATGTAGGTACCAAATTACCATATCACTAACTGTTTCAAAGTAGAAATTCCTAATACATATGATGATCACAATGCCTAGCTGTCAGCTTAAATAGTTACTATACTAGTGATTCTTCATACGATTCTGGAGTCCCGAGTTCGAATGCCGGCGAGGGCATTTATTTGTCTGTTTAGTTATTACAAATTGTGTGTTTATATAATTATATTTATATTCTTTAGTCATGCTTGTTTTCTATGTATTGATGTTTCTGTATGCATCGTGGGTATGAGTTTATCATGGATCGATTTCTGTACCTAAGATTATATTTATGTGTGATATTAAATTTATTTTTCAATCTCTTAGTGTTGCTGTAATACGTATTTCTAGCCATTTTTTCTAGCAAGGTTAGAGAACATGTATCATTATGTTACAAGAACACTAAAGATGTTCTATTCTATCCTATTAATTGTCATCATAACAGGATTCCATATACAATTAATCAATTCTGTCGATTACAGACATAATGAGGCTAGAAATACATTGGATAATTGGGTTTAGATTGCCTGTACGATTTTTTACTAAGATTACCAAGCTATTGTGTTGCGTACTAACTACACTTTGTCAATATCCTGATTATAGTTATATCATAACTAGGTTCATTTCCATCCGTCCTTAAGGTTGCAGAATGTAGATAATGTCACATTGCTATTTTAACATTACACACATTTATTTCTCCACCAACTTTAGATACAACTCTTCAAAAACTGATTCTTTAGAATTATAACTTAAGGTGCATTCAGACCAAACGCATTCAATATTCTATGCCCCACTCTACAAAATCAACGGATCACGTTTTGTGTAACGATCGAATTTCGTAGAGTGGGGGGGATAGAATAGCGAATGCTCGCTTGGTCTGAATGTCTGAATGCACCTTAACAGGAGACTCAAACATATTAAAATATTATCGAACCCTCGAAGACCCTCGTAATGGGTCGAAACATGTCGAGCAATCATCAACTTAAATACGTGAGTAACCCGGTTCGATAATATTTTAAACTGATACTTGTTGCCTAACTATTGCGATGCCGATATTTTAATGGATTCGTTCAGGAAAATTGGGTTTCTGAACATTATCGGAAACTGTTTATACGATTAACTTTATACGACACGTCGGTTGCGAAAGTGCAAATCGCTGAGATGCAATAAAACCACTTCTAGTCGGGATTCGTAAGTAAGCAATGTGTGACGATCGAACGGAATTTGACATATTGTACTTATTTCAATTTATTAGAAAGTGGTTAAATTAATCAAGAAATCATCGGAAATTGCTGTTCTTCTTCGTAGGAGGTAGGCATTTTATCTACAAATAGGTATAAGGTACCTACAAGATTTTGCGAATTTGTCCTAATACGAGAGACATAGTTTTAAATGGTGTTTTAGTTATTTTTTATGGTATTTCTATACGTATGAGTACCTGAGAGTTTTTTCGTACCTGCAGAGTACAATAAAATATGGACTTATGATCCGTTTAAGGGTCTAATAGGAAAAACGAGAAATAATATTTCCCGTATGATATTTTGCTTTTGCACGGTGAAAAAAAAAATGTTCTCCATCATTTCTAATTAATAATCACAATACTTACAATATCTACTGAAATAGCTCTTGATTAGATCGCCACGATTTGTACAGCAAAAAAATATAGCTTCTTAGTGGATGAGGAAGCGTGTAGGTACCTATAGTCTGTGATTTCTAAGAATGAACTTTTGACCGTTATATATTAATCCTTAAGTAAGTAGACTCATCATTTTTTCGATAGCCTTTTTCTTCATAGATATAAGGGTCATTTCTAAACGGTTAAAAGTTCATTCTTAGAAATTTCAGTCTATACGTATTCTGTTTTGAAGCTAGCACTAAAAGGAAACCCACTGTTTGCATTGTGTAAGAAACTTGAAGCGGGTTGCCGCCTATCAGGTGTATCGGTTAGCAATTATCGTTCTCAGTATAGACATCTAAAATTGTCATTGCCGCAGGGATAATTTTAGCTCACAGGTACTCGCATAGTATTCAAAATAAGACTTGTTATTGTGTTAGACCTACAAGTGGGACAGTATTCCAGGCAACCTTGCCAGAGGGCCGAGCTCTAGTAATAGCCGCGTGAATGCGTGGGCGAGTCTTTCTTTACCACGCGATTTGCTCAAAACATTCGGCGCTGCGCAAGCGTCGCGGATCGGTTTACATCCCTTTCCTCTCCCGTTTTTTGTCGAATTTTATTCGATATTGACGATGTGTGAGTGAAATATTGTTTTGAACAAGTGATACATGTTGGATAGTGCGTGATGAGATATTTTCAGTTTTGTTTAGTGTTATTATGCAGGTAATTATTTTTCGTTATGATTTGATGACATTTTTCACGATAGATAAGTATTGTTTTGTTTATTTCGTCGATCAGAAACTTTCACTATTATTAGATAATTCGATGGCAAGACAAGCAGATGAGCAAAATAAATAAAACTTCAATCGTAGATTTGTGATGTTGTTACCGTACCTATCTACTTGTTCGCTGACTAATAAAATCAAAAGGCGATAAAATTGTAAAGTGTAGTTATTTATGTATTCTAACTCTAACATTCTTTAGACCCAAGGTTACTTTAACGCTTTGGAATGTACCTAACGAAATGAACGTAATAATCGAAACTTTGATGTCTTAGAAAGGTTCTAATATCATTTTCATTGTACTTATTGCCTATTTACTCACTGATCCCGCTATAATTTCATGAATAAATGTCGGATAACCAACGAAAATACATTTTTTTAATAGGTATCTATTAAGACTTTTAGGCACCCCTAGACATAGACACAGATAAAAATTTCATATAACATCAAAAGTAGATTCAAAAATTGCTCTTCAGTAACTCGTGTTCTCAGCAGTTCTCACACGATATAAAGTCGAATTCAATAAAACATCAATGTTATAAAAACATTGGCTTGTGTATTTGTGTACGAGTATGTCCGTGTATTCGGTGATGGGAACTCTTGTTTAATTTTGGTCAAACAAAATTATTAATGACGTAAGAAACTACACTCTTTATATTGCAAATTATATTAATTATTGATTGTTGGTCGAATATTTGTTTATACATTTATGACGACTTCATAGGTACGGTCAACAATGTTATTAATTAACCTTATCTACAGTTCTTCATTCAAATTCTATGGATATGTGTAAGGCAAAAACTTGGTTAATTGTACGTAATTCAGATATATTTGAGGCACAACAAAACAGCCTATGTTGGTAATTAGGAAAGTAATAGCCATGTCACGGCGATGGCACGCTGTTAAATAACAATGAAGAATTGCGTTCGTAAAGAAAGGCCTACTTAGACCAGGAGATTTGAATAAATCGGCTCGACAAAGTTACAGCAGATAGCGAGGTCAATCTCAGTGAAGTGCAAATGATGTAAGTTTATGCAATAATGTTCAAAACCCCAAGTCCGAGCTGGACTCGTACACGAAGGGTTCCGATATTTAAAGAAACTGATAAAAACACGTTTATATGGGAGGCATCCTTAAATATTTCATAAATAAATAAATAAATATAAATATCTAGGGTATATGTTACACAAATCAACCTAGTCCCACGGTAAGCTCAATTAAGGCTTGTGATGTGGGTACCAAGTGACGATATATATATAACAGATAGATACATGCCACGACCAAGGAACAAACATTTGTGATAAATAATTACACAAAGAATGCCCTCGCCGGGATTCGAACCCGGAAGTTCCAGCTTCGTAGGGTTGGTAAACTTTGGTATTTTTTCTTTGGTATGTGACATCTAATATTTAAATTTACATATAGAGTACTTTTAGTACTTAAAAACACAAATCAAAAAATATTTATTAAATCAAATATTTATTGTATTTTTTTGTATGTAATTATGTTACACGATGTTTCCAAGAATCGTGAACCGAATTTCATTTTTTTTTCTCAATTGGCACCAAGTCGGCGTCATATGATCGGTTGAAGTCGCTTTTAATTTTTTTAGTTTAGGTATAATTCTGCTTTTATTATTTGTTAACAAAATCAGAAATAAATCACCTGTGAATATTTTAACTATCTCACTATTACAATTCGTGCGATGACGTACTACTTAATGCGGTTCAGTTTAGGTCGAGAGAAAGGGACAAGGCTATGCGAGTCGTATAGCACTGTCCCTTTCCCTGAACCTAATCTGAATCGCATTAGTACGTCGTGGTAACCCCTGGTGACAAACTGACGAACGGACAGTGAAGTCTCAGTAGGTTTCATTTCACTCTTTGAGTATGGAACTCTAAAGAAGTATTTATACAAAAATACAAATGCATCTAAATCAGTAGAATTATTTCGCAAGAATTGTCATGTCATAGTTAATTACGTTGTTTGTGTAGTTTAAATTGTTAGATTGTGACTTAACAAATACCTCGTCGCTAAAGAGTTATTAAGTTGTTATCTTCTACTTACCTAATTTAGGTTTTTATTCACGTATCATAAAATTGCCTACTTCAATCATACTTCATCATCTGGCATCATTATGTAAAATCTTCGTCTTAAGGTGCGTTCAAACTAAAAGAGCATTCGCTGTTCTAACCTCCCACTCTACGAAATTCGATCGGTACACAAAACGTAATTGGTTGATTTCGTAGAACGGGCGCTAGAACAGCGAATGCTCTTTTGGTTTAAACGCACCTTTAGATAGAGTTTTAATGATAAAAATATTAATGGAGATTACCCAAGTTATATCCTAATTTACAGATTCGGCAGTCTATAGTCGTATACACATGATGTCATAAAGTCGCGTGTTAGTTTTCTTAAAATTGCTATTATTTATACTATTTTGTCAACTTTTTCCTATATTAACTAACTAACAAAATGCACAGGCAGATGAACAAACGATAGGCAGGGAGGGAGTAGCATTGTATGTACCGATGAGAAGTTTCATAAGTTGCGAAACTTGCATAGAGAATGTTCTCGGAAATCTCAAACAATCTAACACATAATCTAATCAAGCCAAGACCGTACTAGATACATGCCTTATGAGTTATATTTACTGCCTTGTTGTAATATTTACGATTTAAAATAATTATTTATAACACATTTTTATAAGTTCTCATGGAAACATTCTGAATGAGAACTTACTCTTAAATTCTCATGAAAATTCTCGAAGATTTCCGAATATATTATACTAGCTTTTACCCGCGGCTTCGCACGCGTAGATTTTGGACTTCTATGAAAAAAAATATTTTCAACCGACTTCAAAAAAGAAGGAGGTTACCATTTCGATTGTATGTAGTTATATATTATGCATGTTACACGGTTTCCTGCAAATAATGAATCCTATTTTGTTTTTTTTTTCTCAGGAGATTCAAAAGTGGCCGAAATAAGTTTAATATTTGTGATATTTTTTTTTGGGTTTCGCCTTGACTTGTCGACAATCATTTAATCGAATGTTGTTTAAAAGACAACGGTTCAAGTATTTTCATTTCATCGACAAGTCATTCTGTCGAAGAATAATTTTCAGTAAATTTTAATCGGGGAAGTTTGAATGGTGCTTGAGGTTTTCCTTTACGGGTTCTTATTTCAGTTTGGTTTAAATTTAGTAATATTTATTCCGCAGTTCTAAACTAACCCTGAACCTACTTTGATAGCTGTTTGCTTATATGTGGGGTCACAGTTGTAACCTAACTTAAACATATTTTAATAGCCGTTCGTTTCTATGTGGGGTCGCACTGGTCGCAGTTTTAACCAAACCTAAACCTACTTTGATAGCCGTTTACTTTTGTGTGGGGTCGCAGTTCTAACCTAAACTAAACCTACTTTGATAGCCGTTTGCTTTTGTGTGGGGTCGCAGTTCTAACCTAACCTACTTTGATTGCCGTTTTCTTTTGTGTGGGGTCGCAGTTCTAACTTAAACTAAACCTGCTTTGATAGCCGTTTGCTTATGTGTGGGGTCGCAGTTCTAACCTAACCTAAACCTACTTTGATAGCTGTTCGCTTATGTGTGGGGTCTCAGTTCTAACCTAAACTAAACCTACTTTGATAGCCGTTTGCTTTTGTGTGGAGTCGCAGTCCTAACCTAAACTAAACTTGCTTTGATAGCCGTTTGCTTATGTGTGGGGTCGCAGTTCTAACCTAACCTAAACCTACTTTGATAGCTGTTGGCTTATGTGTGGGGTCGCAGTTCTAACCTAAACTAAACCTACTTTGATAGCCGTTTGATTTTGTGTGGGGTCGCAGTTCTAACCTAACCTAAACCTTCTTTGATAGCTGTTCGCTTATGTATGGGGTCACAGTTTTACCCTAACATTAACCTATTTTAATAGCCGTTCGTTTCTGTGTGGGGTCGCACTGGTCGCAGTTCTTTCTTAACCTAAACCTACTTTGATAGCCGTTTGCTTATGTGTGGGGTCGCAGTTCTAACCTAACCTGAACCTACTTTGATAGCTGTTTGCTTATCTGTGGGGTCACAGATACCAAACCAAATAGGTTTAGGTTAGGTTAGAACTGTGTAAATTTAACCCCTTTACGGGACGAATTTTCAAAAATCCGTTCTTAGTGCGCCTCTAAACATTATAAAGAATCTACATGCCAAGTTTGAACTCTCTAGGACCAGCGGTTTGGGCTGTGCGTTGATTTAAGTCAGTCAGTCAATCAGTCAGTCAGTCAGTCAGGACATTGCCGTTTATATATATAGATAAGCAGCGCGGGTACGCGGGCCGCCTCACTGTAAATTCAGCTTTCTAATTCGTGTAGTTTATTTGCAATTAAGTATTTAATTATATCATACTAATATGCTGTTCAAAGAAACAGACTTCAAACAGAATGTAATAAGGTAAGATTCTACTTAGGTTTAGGAAAGGTTAGAACTGCGACCCCACACAGAAACGAACGGCTATCAAAGTAGGTTTTGGGTTAGATTAGAAATGCGACTCCACACAAAAACGAACGACTATCAAAGGAGGTTCAGGTTAGTTTTGAATAGTAACCCCACACAGCAACGAACGGCTTTGAAAGTAGGTTTATGTTAGGTTTGAACTCCAACCCCACACAGAAACTAACGGCTATTAAAGTAGGTTTAGGTTAGGTTAGAACTGCGACCCCACACATGAGCAAACGGCTATCAAAGTAGTTTAAGGTTAGGTTAAAACTGCGACCATTGCGATTCCACGCAGAAATGAACGGTTATTCAAATAGGTTTAGGTTAGGTTAGAACTGTGACCCCACAGATAAGCAAACAGCTATCAAAGTAGGTTCAGGTTAGGTTATAACTGCGACCCCACACATAAGCAAACGGCTATCAAAGTAGGTTTAGGTTAAGAAAGAACTGCGACCAGTGCGACCCCACACAGAAACGAACGGCTATTAAAATAGGTTAATGTTAGGGTAAATCTGTGACCCCCATACATAAGCGAACAGCTATCAAAGAAGGTTTAGGTTAGGTTAGAACTGCGACCCCACACAAAATGAAACGGCTATCAAAGTAGGTTTAGTTTAGGTTAGAACTGCGACCCCACACATAAGCCAACAGCTATCAAAGTAGGTTTAGGTTAGGTTAGAACTGCGACCCCACACATAAGCAAACGGCTATCAAAGCAAGTTTAGTTTAGGTTAGGACTGCGACTCCACACAAAAGCAAACGGCTATCAAAGTAGGTTTAGTTTAGGTTAGAACTGAGACCCCACACATAAGCGAACAGCTATCAAAGTAGGTTTAGGTTAGGTTAGAACTGCGACCCCACACATAAGCAAACGGCTATCAAAGCAGGTTTAGTTTAGGTTAGAACTGCGACCCCACACAAAAGAAAACGGCAATCAAAGTAGGTTAGGTTAGAACTGCGACCCCACACAAAAGCAAACGGCTATCAAAGTAGGTTTAGTTTAGGTTAGAACTGCGACCCCACACAAAAGTAAACGGCTATCAAAGTAGGTTTAGGTTTGGTTAAAACTGCGACCAGTGCGACCCCACATAGAAACGAACGGCTATTAAAATATGTTTAAGTTAGGTTACAACTGTGACCCCACATATAAGCAAACAGCTATCAAAGTAGGTTCAGGGTTAGTTTAGAACTGCGGAATAAATATTACTAAATTTAAACCAAACTGAAATAAGAACCCGTAAAGGAAAACCTCAAGCACCATTCAAACTTCCCCGATTAAAATTTACTGAAAATTATTCTTCGACAGAATGACTTGTCGATGAAATGAAAATACTTGAACCGTTGTCTTTTAAACAACATTCGATTAAATGGTTGTCGACAAGTCAAGGCGAAACCCAAAAAAAAATATCACAAATATTAAACTTATTTCGGCCACTTTTGAATCTCCTGAGAAAAAAAAAACAAAATAGGATTCATTATTTGCAGGAAACCGTGTAACATGCATAATATATAACTACATACAATCGAAATGGTAACCTCCTTCTTTTTTGAAGTCGGTTGAAAATATTTTTTTTCATAGAAGTCTCATCGAATCTACGCGTGCGAAGCCGCGGGTAAAAGCTAGTACATACATATACTGTCCGCGAGCTGTCAAACAAACATTTGAAATTCGTTCGCTTTGAATCATATGTCGCCATGCAAAATTGTAGATATTTTTTACGAACAAACAATAGTTATTTATTATACAAGGGGGCAAAGTTGTTGTTTAACTGTCGTGCCAATATTGAGACCTGAGCTAGCCAAAGATTCCAAAATTGAGCCACGAGCGTAGCGAGTGGTTCAAAAACTGGAATCTTGAGCATTGCGAAGGTCTCAAGGCACGAGAGTTGAACAAACTTTGCCGCCAAGTGTAATACAACTTTTTTCCCCTCACTATCGCGAGGAAATATGATTACAAATCTCATCCAAATGTAAATTAACTTAAAGAAACTATTTAAAACTCTATGTCGAAACGTATCGTAGAATAGAGTTACCTATGGAACATAAATATTGCCAATGTCTTACAAAGTCACATGAGAAACGACCAATTTAACATGTGAGCTCCGATTGCGCATGTTTACTACGGTCATACAGATCCACATATACTAGGCAGTAGGGGGCTATAGGAATTAGAGAAATGTCAAATTACTTTATTCACAAGTGTGTAAAAAGCGTTTTTACCCGCTCGTATTAAAGGATAAACGAGCGCTTTACGAGCTAGTGAGGGGAAAATAAATATGGTTTTGTCTAGACTTAAAAACTAAAACCTCACAATGACCTTTTATGTAGCAAACTGCATTACTTACCAAAATTTAATATTAAAAGTATCTACGTATTCATCGTACCTATGTTACTCATATATAACATGGTATGTAGATAAATACCTACATCTTCATTGGCAAGAATACTTCTATGAAGTTTTGAATTAAATAGCCCAACGAATCTGGTTCCTTCTTACAAACTTTAACCTTCCATTTAACCCCCATAAGGAATGAATTTTCAAAAAACCTGAAACACGTGTTTACTTATTTATTGTTAAAAACATTCATGTGAAGTTTCGAATAAAATAGCCCAACCAATCTTATTTCCCCATACAAACTTTAACCCTCCATTTAACCCCTTTAAGGGATGAATTTTCAAAAAACCTGAAACACGTGTTTACTTATTTATTATTAAAAACATTCCTGTGAAGTTTCGAATAAAATAGCCCAACCAATCTTATTTCCCCATACAAACTTTAACCCTCCATTTAACCCCCATAGGGAATGAATTTTCAAAAAACCTGAAATAAGTGTTTACTTATTTATTGTTAAAAACATTCATGTGAAGTTTCGAATAAAATAGCCCAACTAATCTTATTTCCCCATACAAACTTTAACCCTCCATTTAACCCTCATAGGGAATGAATTTTCAAAAAACCTGAAATACGTGTTTACTTATTTATTATTGAAAACATTCCTGTGAAGTTTCGAATAAAATAGCCCAACTAATCTTATTTCCCCATACAAACTTTAACCCTCCATTTAACCCCCATAGGGAATGAATTTTCAAAAAACCTGATTTAAGTGTTTACTTATTTATTGTTAAAAACATTCATGTGAAGTTTCGAATAAAATAGCCCAACCAATCTTATTTCCCCATACAAACTTTAACCCTCCATTTAACCCCTTTAAGGGATGAATTTTCAAAAAACCTGAAACATGTGTTTACTTATTTATTATTAAAAACATTCCTGTGAAGTTTCGAATAAAATAGCCCAACTAATCTTATTTCCCCATACAAACTTTAACCCTCCATTTAACCCCCATAGGCAATATATTTTCAAAAAACCTGAAATAAGTGTTTACTTATTTATTGTTAAAAACATTTCTGTGAAGTTTCGAATAAAATAGCCCAACTAATCTTATTTTCCCATACAAACTTTAACCCCCCATTTAACCCCTTTACGGGACGAATTTTCAAAAATCCGTTCTTAGTGCGCCTCTAAACATTATAAAGAATCTACATGCCAAGTTTGAACTCTCTAGGACCAGCGGTTTGGGCTGTGCGTTGATTTAAGTCAGTCAGTCAGTCAGTCAGTCAGTCAGTCAGTCAGTCAGTCAGTCAGGACATTGCCGTTTATATATATAGATTTCCGCAATTTTGAGAATGTTCTGCAACTTGTACATTGCCAGGAGGGAGTGTAGGTTCAGTATTAAGTACCTTCCTAATAGATTCCCGTTGGCACGATTGATGATTTGAAATAATAGGGATGATTTAATTGAAACACCATGTATAGTAATAAGATACATTTTCAGGAGTAGGTAATTACTCTCCAGAGGCGTATTGCAGAATAAATTACAAAAAGTACTCGTACCTAATATTACGGAAGTGTATTTTCTATCCCTCCTTCTAGAAAGAGACTTCTACTTGTGATATGAGTTGTAATTTATTATGCAATGGGCGGGTCAAAATTATTTTCGTTGTCTTATTTTGAATCCTTAAAAAACTTGACGCAGTGGTGAGTGTATAAGATGATGTATTGTTTTCAATTTCTGATGTATAGATTAAAATCTAGCGTGAAAAAGAAATACAAATGCACCGGATTTATTTTAGTATACTGAGTCAAAACAGCAACTAAAAGCGTGACAGTAGTATGAAACAAGACAATGAAAAGATTTTTGACCATTACATAATAAATATGTTGTTTCCTAAGTCATTAAACCTGGCACACGTCGTATAAGTCATACTGAGCAACTTTTAGTATTCCAGCCCCGGAATCGCAAAACAAAAAGCCTTTCATACAAAATGGTTACGTGATCTCGACATTTTGTATGGGAAAGTGTTTTAATCGCGTTTTCGGTGTAGCCCCCTTACTAAAAGTTGTTCAGTATGACTTATACAGTCTGTGCGAGCGTATTTATTTAATTTATTGTCATAATGTAATAATTATTTTTTTCTGTAATCTGAAATTCTAATCGAATTTCTTTTTAATCTGTTGATGATCGATGACTATTTATGATCAGTACGAAATAAAATTATATTCTATTCTATTATCATTAGTTACTCAGGAAACACCCTGTATATAATTATTTAAAAATAAAACAATAATTGTTACTCTTAAACAATACCCAACATTGCTAATAAGTAGGTACTAGTTATATTATTACGGCAGCAGAGATTTTGTCGGTAACCGAATCACGACAGGTCGCTTGAAACCCGTCTCCGACCTTGTCTCGGACAAACCGGTATTCAATACTGTTATTTATATTTATAAATACGTTGTATTTAAGAAAAAACGAGAGTTTTGTGCTCTACTAACAACTACGTCTACCTAGGCCTACGCAAGTTCCCTTTCGGCAATCGTATGCGATAAGCGATAAGTAATAGATGTATGAGATTTGAATAAATTGGCTCGACAATGTTACAGAAGCATGACAGATTGAAACGTAACAATTACCATACACTATAGTCACGTGAATTTTCGTTCCTACTTGTGTTTTTCATACATTAATCGCTTATCGCAATACGATTGCCGAAAGGCCAACAGGGTGCTTAGACAAGTTGCCAATCGCTAACGCTCAATCGTCAATCGTAAGCGATAGGCAACTAACTGTCTTTGTCGCACTAATATGAAAGAGTGACAGAGAGGGAAAACTACGATACGCTACTAAGCGCTAGCGATTGGGAACTTGGCTAAGCATGCAGGCCTAAGCTAAGATGCCATTCTGCAATCGTATACGATAAGCGATAAGTCACGTGACCATAATAATACATTACAATTGAGTTTTCGTACAAATCTGTCATTCTGATATATTTATTATCTTATCGCTTATGGTATACGATTGCTGAATGCATCTTGGCTAGACCTGCTGTTGTGCAGGCACAATATACGATATCTGCAGATACCGTATAAAACTGTTAGCGGCGCTAACTAAGCGCAAGTGCGCCTAAGTGCTTAATCAGTATGCTAAGTGCTTACCATACTTGTCGCCATGACGTACTTTCTGTCTATCCTGCTCTTACTCGCGTATTGGTGTGAGCGAAAGGCATAGAGTCTGATTTAACTCACAGCGGCAGCTCATGGTAAGCACACTAATCAAAGGCGGTTTTGATGTAAGTATAAAAAACTGTGATATGTAGTTTATATTGTACCGGACGGAAATTGATTACAAAGTGCATAAAGTTGGTAAAAGAAGAAAGAAAGAAAAAACATTTATTCATGACACAACATAATATACACATTAAAACACAAAATAAACAGGAATACAAAAATAAACTAAGTGCCACAAAATGGACTCCAATTCAGCAAATTGCTGGGCTGTAATCAAAACTAGTTTTAATGTCTAGACATTAATTGTAGCTTTATAGTTCAGTGCAAATGCTATACCGAGGGAGTAAACAAAGGGCAAACTAGATCGTGCCTTTTTGATTTTCTTGTCCTATATAACTTAAATACCTACTACACTATACTAATTCTACTACATAATCAATTTTACGTGAATTTAACTTGATTTGATAATAAGTATTAAATAGTTACGTGTAGTAAAGGAATATGATATATTTATTAATTATATATTATGACTTCATTGATTAACTAAACAACAAAAGTGTTTGTCAATAAGTCCCTTCGTTCGATCCTCCGCATATTCTGGCCGAAAACGATAAGGAACGAGGATTTGTGGAACTTGTGCCGTCAGATTCCAATCGCCCAAGAAGTAGCGCAGCGGAAGTGGAGATGGATCGGGCATACTCTTCGAAGAGGAGCAACGAACCTCGCTAGTATCGCCTTTGAGTGGAGGCCTCAAGGTGGAAAACGAGCTCGTGGTCGCCCTGTACACACATGGAAAAGAAGCGTGGAGAGCGAATTGCGAGCGAATTGGTCTGACCTGGAGCGAAGCCAAGAAGGTTGCTCAAGACAGGAAAGCGTGGAAGGATCTTGTGGAGGCCCTATGCACCTCCGGGGTGCCCTAGGAATTACAACAACAACAACAACAACAAATGAATCAAAATCTGTATTTGCAACTATTTTTTTGCGCAACTGCTTATTGAGTAAACAATACCAACGTTTTGTTTTAAGCAACTAATTTAAATTACAAACCAGAATTCGGAATCAGTTTAGAAATATGATCTTAGAAAGATAATGTTTAAATGGACAGATTGTATGCACATATCAGGCCAAAATCTCAAATATCTGCGCGGAACCATGACGAATAAATTAATTAAAACGAAATTAATTGCATACGTATAAATTTACATTACTATGTATAAGCATGCTATAAAACGGAGCTCGGCATATTAGTAACTGGGTCATTGTCATTGCCATACGACTCGAATGGAATGTTTAATTTCGTTCTGTATTTTTATTAAAAAGATCATTATAATGGCGTCCTTTAACCGCTGAACATTGTCGGCATTGAATATGACTGTACAGGGTGATCGTAAGTATACCGACAGACTTTACCAATGCATATTTGATGTCAAAAGAAGCAATAGTTATTTTCTCAAACATGCAATGAAATGTTGTAGTTACGTGCCTAAAAAGTGGCCGGGAAGTACCTCGTTGCCGGCCTAGGCCGGCAAGTACCTCTTTTTTAATTTTCATTTGACATAGGGTTGTGACCTGGCATCTTGGCTTTTAGCCAATAATTATCTGTAAGTGATATTAGTATTAAAAAAATGATTGGCATATTTTTGCAGTTATAATTAGTTATTTAAATTATATCATTTAAAATAAATGTACAATAACTACTCAAAATAATATTTAAAAAGCAGTATTATACGGCGCGATCCGTCGGCCCCGATCACTGCATGCGATTAATTGGACCCAACCGACCGCGTCGTCTAATACCGCTTTTTTAAATTAAAAATTTGCAACATTCAAACAGGTCAATCTTAAAAAAAAATGAGGTGTCGGTGTCGTATTTAACTTTTGTTGTGTTTCAAAGACTTAGTTATGTAGTTGACTTATAATTTCTTAGAAAGAAGATACATTTTTTTGTTTCATTTCATTGCATGTTTGAGAAAAGCATTATACATACCTCGGCCATGAAGTGACGGGTTGCCGCCCGAATACTATCCAGCCTCGCTTCGCTCGGCCGTCTACATATATTCGGCCGGCAACCAGTCACTTCCCGGCCTCGGTAGTAATGTACTATTGTTATACAAGGGTGCAAAGTTGTATTTTACCCGCGAGTATGAAATTGAAACACGAGCAAGCGAAAGGATTCTATAGTTGAAGCACGAGCGAAGCGAGTGATTCTAAAATAGAATCCTGAGCGCAGCGAGTGTTTTAACATACGAGAAGTAAAATACATTTGCACCCGTGTGTAACACAAAACTTTTCCCCTCACTATAGCGAGGAAACTCAAAAAAGGTAATTATTTATTCACATTACAATCATCATCAGGTTAGTGATAATAATTTTCCAAATGCATCATGTACCTATTTAATGCAAGATTTTGTCGCAGTAAACTTAGCACGAAAAAGTAAACGCAGCACGATTTTAACACGTTCCTGTAGTTGCACACCAACGCCAATGCATTATTAAATCATTCTCATTCATGAAAAAAAAACTATTTCATTCTCATTCATTTTTTTTACAAAATTATAACAGAACACTCTGAAAGTTGTTTAGTTTACTATTTTTATGCGTGTTCGAGTCGGTAAATAAAGATTATAACCTATAACTATAATATTCATTGATAATGTTGACGTTGACATTTTCTGCGTTTTGTGATTGCATCTAGTCATCTTATAATCATTCACTAAAACAATTATTACTTATGGACTTTTAGGATTTATGTGTTAAAATTATCATATTATATAAAGGTTTGTATTTTACACTGAATTCTCAAACAAATATTTAATCATCATTAATATGGCACGATTTCCATGAGTATTTTACGTTTTGTTAATGCTACTTCGCGCTACGCTCCAAGGTCATTACTTTGCCACACAAGTGAATAATATGCGTTTTTACACGTTCTTATTAAAGGATAAGCGAGCGCTTTACGAGCTAGTGAGGGGAAAAAAATATTATATGACACATGAGTCACATGACACATGTCATTTTCGGAGATTGTTTTTTTAAATTCTTTATTGTTCTTTTTTTAGATTTTTTTATACATACAAATTGTAGGGAAAGATTTTTGAAGGGTTTTTTTTATGTGACCATTTTCTGAAACTTTTTTCTCTAACTTTAATCAGTGTCAGTGAGTATGTCAAGATGAAAACTATTAGTGTAAGAATTTTAATCGTGCAGGCATTTTTCAGTGACTTATGATGAAAATAGTTTTATAAAAACATGTCATTATCTCTCAAACTAAGCCGAATCCAGAAAAGTTCATATGACATTATAATGTCAAAATGTGGTCAGGAATACACCTTTCAAGTTTGTCGGGTATAAGTCCACCCTGTATAAGTTATATAACCGTTGTATAAAGCCCGTTTCATAACGGGGTTCGATCATTGGGAGGTCATCTCGATTCTCGATTGCGACAGTGCGATTGTCAGCTTCGATTTCATATGACATGAAGAAGTTGATGCAATATTACTTTTCCGATACGGGCTTGTTTTGATTTGATAAACAAATATGATATGAAAATAAAATGTGTACAGTTTGTGCATATAAAGGGTGAAACATGAGTCGTGAACAATAATGCGTTTTTCTTACTCTAAAAACAACTAACAATTGAATGCCCCACAAGTTACTTAAAAATTTACAAGTTATTTATTATTTTTTTGTATTTTTTTGGGTTTATGTTTTTTATTTTTGGCTTTAGGATATCCAAAAGGATTTTAACATGAGCCATGTTTCACCCTGTATATTGCATACGAATATTTTAAGTGAGTACCGATATTTACCTCAACAATAAATGGCTTAGCCTTACCGCCAATACCTAGGCCCTACCGCCGTGTGGTGACGACAGTAAGAATACATTTGTCACCATCCCAACTCTTCCTGCGTGTTTTGTAAGAGTCGACTTAGGGATTGAAGTGTCACTGACTATTGTTTGATAGAAGATTGATGATGGGCAGCAGCGTCATCATAGTGGACACATTACTGTGATTAGAGGCATTTGCCTCCTAATGCGTCTATACGCATAGTTAAATAGGAGAGGCCTACGTCAACCAACAGTGACAGTGTTTAAAACTGATTGTCTCTGAATGAAAAGGGATTCCATATTAAATTACTTTAATTACCTACTTTAAATCATACTTTTCTTCTCTTTCTTTCTTTGTAAAGAAAATATGTTTAGCAGGAAATTTCTAAGAATTAACTTTTGACAGTTATAGATTAGACTATGTTAATATGAGGGAGTCATATATAAGGCTAATTTCTAAAGTGTTAAATGTTAATTCTTAGAAATATCCAACTATAATATGCACATTATTTGCATACCATAAGTAAAATGATGTAAACATTTTTATGAACTCGACTGTACCCAACAACGTAGCCCTCAAATTTGTTGACTGTTTCCAAATTAATGGAAAAGTTTTATTTATTTGAACTATTAAGTAGTTTCCTGGCTCCTAATTAACTAGCCGACTAGCCGTGTCTGAAGTTGGCGCGTAAAATTTTAGAACTGATAATTAGTCTCTAGTTAATTTATTTTGATTTGGAAACTTCTGAAATGAATTCTTCTTTATTTATAAATTCGGCTGTAAATGTACCGAATACATAACGATTTTGGCCATGCAATAACTCGTTTTTAGCATACTGCAAATAAAATAAAAAAACAATTAGAATTTAAAATATATATTTTATTGCATGCTTGAAGCTTGTAGTCTACACATCGCAATTCATTAAAAAACTTGTGTAACAGCCTACATAAACAAACTAAATAATATACGTACCTAAATGTCAGTGTGAGCAATACCTAGGTACAGTCAAGTGCAAAAATATCAACATAATCCGCTCATAAATATGTTACGAGTGTTACGACGTTATTATTACACAGAATTAAAGTGCACTGGGACATTTTTTTGAACATTTTTGTGTACACCTTATTTTGTCTTTGACTGTACTTATAACTTTATAAGATTCTGTGTTGCAAGGAATCTATCTCACAAACCCACAGCCAACAACTAGCAATAGACCCTGCTCATAGTGTTGTGTTTCTGCCGGTAAGAATGGCCGTCAAGAGAACTTAAAGTAAATAATTTCTCAAACATGCAATAAAATGTTGTAGTTACGTGCCTAAAAAGCGGTCGGGATTGTGACCTGGCATCTTATTGGCTTTTAGCCAATAATTATCTGTAAGTAATATTAGCATTTAAAAAAATGGTTGGCTAATTTTTGCAGTTATAATTAGGTATTTAAATTATATAATTTGAAATACGTACAATAACTACTCAAAATAATATTTCAAAAGCATGGTGCGATCCGTCGGCCCCGATCAACGCATGCGATTGATTACGGTATTGTTGGTATTAATCTTAAAATTAAAAAATGAAGTTTTTAATAATCCGATTATAATTAACTACGATTCTATAGACCACTCGCCTAACCTCCTGATTTATACTCCATGTAGGACCGTCGCCACGAATTAAGGCAAATAAAAAATCGCAGTATAAAAAGAACTAGCATTCCCAATAAATATTACCTGTGCAATATTCATGTTACCGAATCGAAATAAAAACTTGTATTTATTGCTCTAAAACCCGCAATTGAATTTAGCATCCGTTTGTTGACAGACTAGTTTTATTTGATTGCGTTTAATTAGTTACCTGAAAGCGTTTTTTGTGTAGACAGCTATAAATATCGGTTTGAATTTTATTAAGTTATTTTACTTTTATTTTCTGTTTAAAGAGTAAGTCGGGGCAATTAGCACAACTTTCTCGCTCCGTCAGCGAACCAAGTTCGTTTGATTTTGAAATGTTCCCTCTAATGACCGATGCTCCCCTCCAGTAATGGGAGCTGATGGCTATTTATTGACATTACCGACGTTTATTAATATTTATTGCTTGACATTCAGCTATTAAAGTGTACCGAAAGAGAATATGATTTTTGAACTTATGTTCAAGAATACAGCCCATTTTTTGTCATTTTTAACGTAGTAATTTGTATTAAGTCCATTTCATTTTGTACGTTGAAGTAGGGAGCATCTTTGTGAGGTGAAATTAATCTCGAGCAGATTGATTTATTTTGTTTTCTTTCGAAGTTACGTTCACAATATTTGGCATTTTTTCTTGTTACTCTTTTTTCTTGTTAGAACAAATAATATGACTTAGGTAAGGAATAGTATTAGAAAGGTGAAGATTATATTATTAGTTACAGACTACAGCCGATATTGTGTGATGGGTTAGGTGCGAAAGTCTCGAGCTTTGAGCTCTGCTATGCATATATATTTAGATATATACGACCACAACCAACCACACTGACACACCACAACTATCGAATAGTCTACCCACAGAATCATTTTCTTTTGTCACACCTGCTGCAATATGCAAAATTCTTGGCGGAATCTTTCGTAGACACTGCGAGCCTACCGCAAATGTAAAGATTCGCATATTTCGAGGATTTGTCTCTATCACTCTAACGAAGGCGTCATTAGGGCAACAGAGACAAATCCTCGAAATTTGCGGATTTTGGAATTCCCGCTAGTACCGCCATACCATGATACGCAATGCATTTTATCGCTCTCGCACTGACATATATTGGAGCGAGCGCGATGTCCCTGCTTTATTTATCGAAAAAAACCTATCGTTACCGATACTTGCAAAGTCTTGGTACCTACAGCTACTGGGGCCCGTTTCTCGAAAGATTGTAACTTGTAATACAAGTAAAAGTCTCTTTTTAACACTATTAATTAGATAAGGTCTTCCGCTTGTATTACAAGTTACAAGCTTTCGAGAAATAGGGCTCTGGTCTCATCAACGGCGATGAACTAGTTAGAGTTGGGGTGATGGCAAATGTATTCTTTTCTTACTGCCGTCACCATGCGACCAGTCTTCTTGCGTTCACGCATAAAATTGCCGATTCCATTCCCAAATGTATTTCGTCAAGTTTTTTAAGACTTTGGAGTGGTTTCAAATCCGTAGGAGTCGAAATAGACGTTATCCACAAGTCTACATCCAGCGGATGAGGAGTGATAGTATCCTGTGCCGCAGGAAGGACATTCCTAGTTACAATTCCAAGTCGGCTGCAGACGAAATTAACTAATAAACTGGATTTATCACTGTGTGGGAGTGTCTTCCTTAGCAGTAGGTAGATCTGTAATACTAATATCTTAATGAAATGGTTTCATATTTATGTTGGTCTTAAACACAGATATTTATCATATGTACCTAGGTAAGGTAGGTACATAGGTGAACTAAGCTTATCCAAAAACATGTATGAAGTAAATAAAGTGAAAAAATAAAATTATTACCTTAGTCTTAGTTTATATTATTCTATTTTTTCTTGTCTATTTACTTAAATAAAAACTATACTTATTTCACAGTGAGATTAGTAATATAAATAAAGTGGTCGTAGTTCAGAGGTTTGTGCTCATATAACGTAACATTGGTGATATACACAATGCACAAATTGATGCCAAAATCAGTTGTCATCTTATTTTACGGGCCTGAAACCGCCTTTTGTCATGTTTTAGTTATCGCCAATACAAATTGCGAACAATATAAACATACCTCCAATGAAATGTTATGTTCCAGTAATAAATACATTTTAATAAAAATGAGAACTTTGCCGGCCTGGACCTGCTAAAGTTGTATGAAATTCCTTTGACAATCTCTTCTCCTAGCCTTACAAGAAACGTCAGACGTATTTCACAGTTTAAGGGAAATAGCGTCAATTAATATTTCATTGCATGATTGAGAAATAGTACATTTCGATGCAAGTTCAAAATTTTTTTTTTTCGACTAGGGTGAAAGTTGTACCCCGAGTGAAACGAGGGCGACAATCACCCGAGTTAAAAAGAAGTTTTTACAAGTGTATCGAACGACGAATTTTTTCATAACAAATGCCTTAAAAAGATTTTACGCACGCGAAAGGTTTTTAAACGGTTTTTATTAACTTCACCGCGTATCAACTGTCGTCGATGCTTCAAATCTTGTGATCGATTTTTCGACCACTTCTACTGCACCAAAATCAATAAAATTTGGAACTCTTATCAAGTCCCCATGACAATGCAATATTATAATATTTTTATCCTTGTATCCTCAAAGCCTGATACTGCAGACGTACTGCCTACCTTAACCGAGAGTGTTAGACACGTGAAAATGAAAGTATAGCATGTTTGGCATAATCAAATACTAACAGCCTGATCTTGACTTCCAACTCCTCACTCCTAATGCTGCAGTACTGCCCATAATAACCGCAAGGTTTATCTTTTATCGATATTTTGATTTTAATGAAGTTCTTTTGATATGAAGTATAGGCAGAACATGCAAATTTAATTCTAACGTCCAACTCCTCAAATCTGATACTCCAGTGTTACTGCCTGCCACAACCGTTAGGTTTAGCGATATGTAGATTTTGAAGTACTGCTTTAGATATTTGGTAGAAACATACGGATTCAATTATTATGATCATCATCATATCAGCTGAAAGACGTTCACTGGTGAATATAGGCCTCCCCCAAAGATTGCCACAAGGACCGGCCCTGTGCCACCCGTATCCAGCGACCTTAACCAGGTCATGAGTCCACCTTGTGGGGGGCCTACCCACGCTTCGCCTTCCGGTTCGTGACCGCCACTCGAGAACCTTACCGCCCTAACGGCCATCGGTTCCACGCGAGCCCCGCCCACTTCAGTTTAGCGATTCGAAGAGCTATATCGGTTACGTTGGTTCTGCTACGGATGGTCACATTTCCAATCCTATCTCGCGGAGAGAGTCTTAGCATAGGTATTGCTCTTTGGGTGACTTTGAGCCTTCTTATGAGGCCCATTGTAAACGACCACGGTTTAGTACCGTATGTCATTACTGCAGCCCTCCGGCTGATGGACTCATAGGGTCACGGTTGATAGGGTGACAGCGTGAGTGGATCGCGTAGGGCGAGCCGTCGGGCCTGCGGCCCTTCTGCTGATAGACTCACAGCGTGAGTGGTTTGCGTAGGGCGAGCCGTCGGGCCCGCGGCCCTCCAGCTGATAGAGTGACAGCGTGAGTGGATCGCGTAGGGAGAGCTTTCGGGCCTGCGGCCCTCCAGCAGATAGAGTGACAGCGTGAATGAATCGCGTAGGGCGAGCCGTCGGGCCTGCGGCCGTCCGGTTGATAGACGCACAGCGTGAGTGGTTCACGTAGGGGGGGCTGTCAGGCCTGCGGCCCTCCAGCTGATAGAGTGACAGCGTGAGTGATTCGCGAAGGGCGATCCGTCGGGCCTGCGGCCCTCCAGCTGATAGAGTAAAAGCGTGAGTGGATCGCGTAGAGCGAGCCGTCGGGCCTGCGGACCTCCAGCTGATAGAGTGACAGTGTGAGTGGATCGCGTAGGGAGAGCCGTCGGCCCTGCGGCCCTCCAGCTGATAGAGTGACAGCGTGAGTGAATCGCGTAGGGCGAGCCGTCGGGCCTGCGGCCCTCCAGCTGATAGAGTGACAGCGTGAGTGGATCGCGTAGAGCCAGTCGTCGGGCCTGCGGCCCTCCAGTTGATAGTGACAGTGTGAGTGGATCGCGTAGGGAGAGCCGTCGGGCCTGCGGCCCTCCAGCTGATAGAGTGACAGCGTGAGTGAATCGCGTAGCTCCAGTTGACAGACAGGGAGATGGAGTCTCTTGGATTTACGTAGTGCGTGCCATAGTGCCGTCGGGCCTATGGCCCTCCGGTTGATAGATTGCATGGATTGACCGTTATGGCCCTCGGTTCGCGTCGGACTTTCCGTCAGACCTGAGGTTCTTCGGTTGGTCGACTGAGAGACTGAGTTTATATTTTATAGTCTCGAAATTCGACTTGTATAATGTGTAGGTACAATATAAAAAAAATAACTTGATTTTTTAAAACCAAACTTGATAAACCAAATTGATTGATATATTCCTTATTGTCAGGTCTCTGTTATCTAAGGTACTTATTGTATGAATAACACGTCCATTTGAGACACTTCGGGCATTCAAGCTTACATTAACCACGCCCAGCCTTTGTTTTTCATTTGTCGATCGAGATATTTTATAACATTTTTTTAGTGTCGGATTTCTAAAAATACCTATTCAGCAGGGATTCGCCTCCCGTTACACATAAAATAAAATAATGTCCATTACGCTTACATTTATGCGTCGTGATTCGTGATGAAAGCGCAAGAGTATAAGCGCTACTACGCTACTTAGCATGTATAATTTGTATTACCTACATATTATAAACAACGTCTTTGATCTAGAGTAAGTAGGTATAGTATCGGAAATTATCTTAACAATTGCACTAAAAACTTGAAAATAAAATAAGTAAAAAAAGTTTTAAGTTACACGGTTTTTATTGCACCAAAAACTAGAAAATAAAAATTTCATGTATCTAACCGTAGATGCTACTTTCTGTAGATTACTCACGTGAAAGCCACGTTTAGCCTCTATGTCAGTGAATTAAGCGTTACCTAATCGGAAACTTTTACCAAACTAAAATAAAAACGTGGGGCGTTATTATAAAGAAACGAAGTTCAAAATATGTAATTGTAGCTTTAATTTTGCAATGAATCATCCATCTGTTACCTACATCACTTCTACAGAGGTAAATAGCTTTTATCAAGGCCAGAACAAAACTTATTACACTATTCCTGTCTTGATTTCTATGTGTGTTCTTAAATAATTATAGTGACTTAATCAAAATTGCGTACGCCCCACGTTTTTATTTTGGTTTGGTAAAAGTTTCCGATTAGGTAACGCTTAATCCACTGACATAGAGGCTAAACGTGGCTTTCAGCATCCGACTTGGGAACACTACAGTGATAATAGTTTCACGTGAGTAATCTACAGAAAGTAGCATCTACGATTAGATACATGAAATTTTTATTTTCTAGTTTTTGGTGCAATAAAAACCGTGTAACTTAAAACTTTTTTTACTTATTTTATTTTAAGTTTAGGTTTGTTTGCTATTTCTATTGACGATGACTTTAACGGTAGTGTAAGTATTATTGCGATCTCAACTTTATTTAATTGAGTTATTTTGTTTTCAGAAATCTGGAAGCCGTCTTCTACTTTCTTTCTGGGTAAGTTTATATTAGTTTGCATTATCGACTTCTCTGTAATTCACCTTGGCTACTTACAATGTCAATAAACAATTTTATTTGTGACCTTGTTTAAATCGTGAATTGCGAATACGTGATTAAAAACTAATTAGTAAGTATTTACTATGCGCACTGTATATTGATTGTATTGTATGCTGTGAAGCATAACAGAACGTCTCCAAGCCTTCAAAAATAAATGAGCATAGAAAGGTACATATGAACCTGAACAGATTTACCAATCAAAATATGTGTACAATTGTACATATTACTTGTCATATTAATCTGGACCCAATTTCACCACATTGACAAGTGCTACAATTGTAAATTTACTGTTTCTCCAATCTGGAGCGTCTATAGGCTACAGTTACCGTTTACCATCGCAAGGGCCGTGCGTTTGTTTCCCACCAACACAAAATTTAGTGCAGGAACTTTAATAAATCAGCAGTAAACAACTACTTTATTGCGAAACAAAATTACAATTGTCGTGTTTTTGTGACAAATTCGTAGCGTTTGTAGCGAAATTCCGACATATGCCGAACCTCATGTCAAGATTGAATGAGAATTGTACTAAACCTGGCGACAATTGTCACGGGTTTCGGAAAATAAAAAGTAGTTTATTAACAATTTAATAACGTTATTAGTAATAATTTTATGTTGGTGGCAAACAAGCACATGGGCCGTCCGATAGTAAGCGGTAGCTGTAGCCTACGGAGGCCTGTGACGTCAGTAACAGTGATATTTTACAATTGTCACATTTGTAATTATGGTGAAATAGGCCACTGAGCATGTGTCACATTAATCTGTGGAATTGAGAACCTCCTCCTTTTTTAAAGTCGGTTAAAAAGAAGTGCTAACGAGGTAAAACATCTTATACGGTAGGAGAGTAGCGAACTTTATTGCGTATCTAATGATGCATCTTAAAGGGACACATTTATATCGCGTCGTTTACTTTAGGGACTAGAGTAGAAATTGATATTTAACATAATGTAGGTAAATATAAGTATTGCCTTGGGTAGGGTAGGTACTCATGCGAATTAAATATTTACATCTTTATTTTGATAACAGAACAAGTAAAGTCCGTTTATCTTAGGAAGCGATGAGCGGTTTGGGATTATCTAATCTTGCAGGATGAAACACTCTGACGGTTATTCCATCATACTCGTACGTAATAGAAAATCAATCAGCCCTAAAACATGCATTTTCAAATATGTATATATATATAACCATCGTTCTAGAGTTAAGGCTGGTAAGAATACTAAATACTAGATTAATTAAAACGTTTTGAAAATGTCTTCGATTAAATTACAATATTGATTGATTAATGATTACAATCAATGTTCGTCCAGATAGGTCAATACTCGACATCAAAAGAAAACCTGTATCGCGAAAAAATACATATTTTTCCTAATTTGAATACTATACTGCACACCGCACTATATTCAAAGAAAAAAAATTGTGGCCACACACCGTACTGAGGCTACCGCGAACTTCGAATCGTAAATTCTGATCTGTCTCTGTCACGCTTTAGACGAGTTCCTTGGAGTGACAGAGTCAATGTTCAAAATTTACGAACTTCCAATTCGCGGTAGACCACCCGCAGTCGACAAGGTCCCTTGAGAAAGACGCGCGTTCCGTTAACCGCACCCAGGTGACATCGACGATATACAATACATGCATGATCGGTAGCCGTATCATGAGTTGCCAAGTGAGGTCTAACGCCGCGGCCACGACATTGGTCTAATGCCCCTGCCACGACATTGGTCTAAGGCGACCAGCGGCGAGCGAATCCATGAGTGGGTTTTCCGCTAAGCCGGTCGCCTTAGACCGATGTCGTGGCCGCGGCGTAAGGCGACCGGCTTTGCGGAAAACGCATGGTGCTCCCTCTCGTACCCATATCGGCATCCCGCTTCAACTCATGGATTCGCTCGCCGCTGGTCGCCTTAGACCAATGTCGCGGCCGGGCCGTTAGTGTTACTATCGTTAGATCTCCAAGGAATTGTTCAAATTAATCCTTGCAGCGTCTTTCCGCCATCGTCCTCCGCGACAGAATTTCCATCTTCGCCATTTAGATGTTTGGCAGTCTACAATTGTGCGTTTTTCTAGAAATTTCCTGCCTCGCGCAGCTAAATTCTAGAATGATTTGTCGCCTGCGGTGTTTCCGGACCGTCACGATCTTCAAACCTTCAAGAAAAGAGCGTATTCTTATATTAAAACTCGGCAACGCACTTGTAAAGGTGCATTCAGACCAAAAGAGCATTCGCTGTTCTATCCCCCGCTCTACGAAATCAACCAATCCGTTTTGTGTAACGATCGAATTTCGTAGAGTGGGGTTAGAATAGCGAATGTTCGTTTGGTCTGAATGCACCTTAATACCTCGGGTGTTGCGGGTGCCCATGGGTGACGGCGATCACTTACCATCAGGCGATACGCCAGCTCGTTTGCCTCCTATTCCTTAAAAAAAAACTATAAAACGATACGTAAAGCAGTCTATCACGCTCGCACTGAAGCATTGGCGTGATGGGTTACTTTACGTATTGAGTAAACTTTACTTGCCAACTCGTGGTAAGCACACGGTACCGATCTCACGCGCGCCCTACTCGCATGCTCGATATATGCGCTTCGCGACACTGTTTTATCAATCGCGACCGCAATAATTATATGCATAACTATACCATTCGTCTTAACCAGTTAAAATTATTGATATTTATTAGCATAAACATATATCAGCGAAAGTCTATGAACAAATAAAACATGGAAGCCGCACGCCATATCAAATTTCGGGTTATTCCCACCTGTTACCACCAACTTGACACCAGTGGTAACAAGTGGGAATTTTTTTCCCACCTGTTACCACTGGGAACAACTGGGAATTAAAATTCCCAACTGTTACCACCAAACTAATTAGTTTAGTGGTAAGAGATGGGAATTTGAATTCCCAGTAGTTACCACTAAGTTAATATATTATTTAGTCCTATTGCAATAGGATACCTAGTAGCCATAAATCCTGTTATACAATGGTAACAATTTCCAGAGACTAATTATTATAAAATGTTATACTACAAATAAAGACGAATTACACAGATTTTTTATTCAAAACAAGAATATTTCTTTATTTCATTTTTCGTGTAAGTACCTCAAACCTTGTAGTAGTTATAATAATCTTAAAAAAGGATTGAGATTCGTAATCAGTTAAAACAACACGATGAAAAATGAAAGTTATCTCTTCTACGAGCCGGTCACCCGTCATCCCTTTTTACCTGCCCCTGTGATAATCAAGTCAGTTATAAGTGCCAAGCGTGTCAGTAATAAGTGCAAGTATGGATACATTAAATTTTATTAAAAGAGGGCGAGGGGCAGTTTTTTATACGGAGGTTATGAATATCATGTAAAACGTAAACATCCATCTGGTCTATTTGTGTGGGTATGCAAGGAACGGACAACATGACTGTGGAGGATTGGATTGGTTGCATGGATTTTTGCAAAAAAAAAAACAAGGTGAGACTAAATGGGGGTTTACAATACACTGTGTATACGTAATGTTTTTATGTATCTACAGATAAACACACATTGAAAATGTAACTATCTGTTAACAAATTCTTAAATGGGTAAATAGAAGAATAGAAATGCTCCTATACATAGTTCTTAATATTTTTGGTTCAGATTCAGAGTAGATAATACTGACAACATATTAAAAAAAAAGTTTAAAAAATATTTTCAAAATGTATTCATTTTTTAGTAAAATTCGATGGTTAATAAGATATTTTATAAATAAAGTAATATTCAGAAAATTAGCTCCTTTTTAATAACTGGCAAAGTATTTTGTGTATATTCTATTAAAAACAAGCACATTACTAGTAAAGTACTTGGTGGTAACAGCTGGGATTTATTTTTCCCAGTAGTTACCACTAAAGTGATTGGTGGTAACTACTGGGAATTATTTTTCCCAGTAGTTACCACCAAGTACTCTGGTGGTAACAGGTGGGAAAAAAATTCCCAGTTGTTACCACTGCTGGTGTCAAGTTGGTGGTAACAGGTGGTAATAACCCCAAATTTCCTTTCAAAAACGGTCCTGAATTTTAGTTGACAAATGTCACCCTCTCTTCAATGCATCACAGTAATTAAGTCCAATATCAACCTATAAAAACTTAAACTGCCATTTAAAAATAGTTGTGATTGGTCCGTCGAAGTTTTGATTGGCTATATTCTATAAACATTTGTCAAAGACGTTGCGCCGAAATATGCGCTGTGTTAAGAAAATAACTATGTCCTGCCCATCTTGGCACAATTGAACAATTGTGTTTGGGGGCATTTTTGAGCTGGCGTTAGACGTCCATGTTATATATGGTCGCAGGCGAAAGTATTTCACGATGTGTTAAAGACTTGCAATGCTATGGAAAGTCGGCCATGGTTGTCTAAATTTTTTTTGGATTCTACTTATGAATTAAAATCATTAATCAGTGATCGGAACTACGGGTGCGAAACTTTAACAATGCATTTTAGATATGACAAGGTAAATGTACAAGTACTCGTACAGAAGATTAGTACGACGGTCACCTTTTAGGAACATGTATGTATGTACCTACAATTGAAAAACCCGGATATTATTGGCTACATTAGTGTTTGATTTTATTAGATGCACCGGATGATCATTCAAAATGGGTCAGGTGGGAAGAAATCTCAAACATGGGAACCAAAGTTTTGAATTTAAAAATAAGAAACACTTCATGCATTTTTAATTTGGTTACATTTTTGTATTATCGTCCTCTCTCAGTCCACTGCTGGACATAGGCCTCGCCTATTACCATTGCGCATGAACGCAATGTAACTGCCCATAATCGCCACGCCGGGTAAGCGGATTGGCGATCGATTGTGTCCACGTGACGATTCTGCTCTGCATACCCATAAAACGATTTCTCCAAGATTGCATCAGTGTACCCCGACATGGTGTCAACGGGACTATTTCACGGGTGTAAGTATCCGATCGAGATGTTGAGTAACATAGCTACATACAACACAATTGTACATTGTATGTTTAGGTACTATATAGATTTTTTATAGTCCGAAATAAAGGGTTTTTAATTATTTTTTGTCATTTTTTTAAAGATGATAATATAGGAACATGCCTTCTTCAGCTCGGTGTTTTTACTATGTGCCGAAACAGTCAAGGAAGCACCTTGTCAGTGAGCATTAACAGACATTTGTAATTTTCTGGAAAGTTGCCTACGACATGTATGAGTGCGCTTGCGCCGGGAACACTGCCGCTTTCTATGCTGGTACCTGGTGCCGGTCAATTTGAGCCACTTTTACAGTCACTTACCATCAGCAATGAGACATTTTATTTTAAAGTTCTTTTATTATCTTTCTTGAAATTTCTTCTTAGAATCGCGAGCTCCTTCGATCTTAGTAGAAGAAAAAGGGTATCTCAAGATTTTTTTTCATTTCTCACGCTCAAAAAGTGTAGATAAATTACCGTGAAAATTTGTTTAATTTTCCTCGCAATCGAAGTGAAAAGCACAACTAGGGTATAAATGTCCATTTTAACCCTCGTATACTATTTTAGGGAAAAGAACGAATGAGGAAGTAGGTATTGGATATGGTAGGGGAGAAGAGATCTCTAATAAAGACGATTGAAAACAGACGAGGAATTATGTTGGGGAACCTGTTACCACATGACAATTATATCAAAACCGTAATTGAAGGAAAAGTGGAAGCGAAGAGGGGCAGAGGGAGACTAAGGCGAGCATTTTTGAACCAGTTCAAGGAGAAAATTAGGTAATGTGTTGTCGTACCAGGAGTTAAAAACATTAGCGGAACAACGAACGGAATGGCATTTACTCCACCGACATGAGCCAGGCTCTTAAGTGGAAGAAGAATATTTTGGTCTGAGCACAAAGGCGAAAAATCCCCTCGGGTAGAAATGGGTCACTCTATGCCCTTGTTGTACAATCTACTATTGCATTTCATTAAATTTTTTCATACGTGGCAATGGAATTGAAAGATCGATGATGGACGATGATGGTAACTTTGAGATTTTTTTTTTCACGAGGGATCGATTGAGTTCGTGCTTCTGAGTAAAAATCACATAAAAATCTTAAGTTAGTTACTACTTAAGTTACTTAAGTTTTAATTGTAGAGTTGATGTAGATTAAAAGGCCAATAACAAGTCTTAGGTACAAGTAAAGGTACCTATAAAGTTCTTCGAAGTATACTTCCTCGATCGATTTCGGCCACGGCGACCTCATCAACTACTAACAATATGACGTTGGTGTGCTCGCATGTGGCTAAAATACGAGTAGTAAGAGTTAACACATAATATTTTGCAATTCAGAAAATTGTGCATATGCTGCAATACCCACTTACCATGCATGATGTGTGCTCGTTGATAAAAGACTAAAAGCGTTGCGTCTCAAAACCTTACGAGATTTACGGCCATTACATATAGTTAATAGGAGAGGCCTACGTCCAGCAGTGGACTGAGATAGGCTGATGATGTGATGTGATGTAACGATTCTTGTCGCAAGAAGTAACGTTATTTCAGTAATAAAATAATACAATTGCGGAATTGACCACTTCTATAATTAGATTATTACAGCGGGTGGTATCGATTCAACCTAATTGTCTTATTGTGGGTTTCATAACGTTCATCAGTCATAATCGATTAGACAAATAGGCCCAAGTTGCGAAAGGCGACGGTGGGTAAAATGGCGGATGACAGGCTGTTATTCCAACAGCTTGCTGATGAACCGTCTAAGAACGAATAAAAGGTGTTGTTCGTACAGGCAGGTGGCTTGTTTACTCACTAACCCCCTTATTCATAAACGTCTGTTAACTTCACAAGCCGCTAATAATTGTTTGTCCCTTTCGGTCTTAACAATGTGTCCATAAGAGCAAAAGTGACAAACAATTATTAGCGGCTTGTTAAGTTAACAGACGTTTATGAATAAGGGGGTAAGTAGTCACCTAGTGAGGGGATTAGCAAAACAAACGTCCTTGGCTACGCTTGGCGCCTAGCCTGATATAATGTTGTTTTTTTGTTTCTAGGGGCAAGGTATCCTAAAATACAATATACAAGCCAGGTTTTTGGTGTTGGCGCTAAGCAAACCGTCTCAGGGAGGGTCAGCGGCCCAACCGCGAACTTCGAAATTCACAAATTTCGAGGATTTGGCTCTCTCATTCTAATGGCGCCTTCGTTGGTGTGGCAGAGAAAAATCCTCGAAATTTATGAATTTCGCGGTAGCAGGCCAGTTAACCTCAACTGTACTAGATGTAGGTAGTAATACACCGGCCACAGCGAAGGTGCACGCAGACCAAAAGAGCATTCGCTGTTCTATCCCCCTACTCTACCAAATTCGATCGTTACATGAAACGTGATTCGTTGATTTCGTAGAGTGGGGGATAGAACAGCGAATACTCTTTTGGTCTGCATGCACCTTTATGAAAATGTTAACTAACAGCATAATCCTACAATTACAATTTCTTGGTTCGAATAAGACTGGTCGAGGCCATAATTCGATCGCCAATCCGCTTTCCCAGCGTACCGATTTACGTCCTAATGTGTCTATACGTATAGTTTTTTTTATTTAGTCTGCAAATAGTACCAATGGCCCTGGCGTAATGGGAGAGGCTACGTCCGGCAGTGTACTGAGAGAGGCTGATGATGTAAGGTCCTAGTTACGCTGGTCCCGAGCAGGCGTGCTCGGTTGATGGATGGAATAACTGACCAGTTGTATCGCTTATTAAGCATCGCGACCCGCGACGCTTGCTTGATTACTAACTGCTGTCCCGCGGAGTGACGCACTGACGCACAGACTGCTTTCGGAACTGCATGTACATGTACACATATGTATTTATATATGTTTATCACAGTTCAGGCTTAAGTGCTATAATTACGTCATAATTTAATTATCTTTACCACCTTTTATTAGAGGGAACAAGAAGTCGGAGCGTTATTGCTTTGAACGGCGTCACGCAACCGAGTCAAACTTGTGAGCGTTACCATGAATGCCCCGTACGTATCGTGGAGGCATACACGGTAGTTCGCGCAACTTACCTTAAGTAGACATAAGACGAAAACTCCAAGAAGTTATATAGCAATTATATATATTGTCAGAGAATGCCCAAAAACTTAAAAGTGTAAGAAATAATAGGTACAAGTACTTGTTTAAACTGTTTTTATTCCGCTACCTTAAGGTTGTCTGGAAGAGATCGCTTTTTAGCGATAAGACCGCTCATTGCAATACCTATACTTGTAACACTGTATACCTGTTATTTTACTGTTTTCAGGTGTGCAATAAAGAGTATTGTATTGTATTACTATCTACAGAATCCGTTTGTGGGTTGCAGATGATCACTGATTTCAAAGATAACATTGAGTTAATTACCTAATATTTATTTGTAGTTGCTAGCCGGGAGTGTTGAGCCACAAACCATTGTTCGTAATTAAGCCGTAAAATGACTTATATTTCTAACGATATCGTTGCTATGTAATAGTTACGGTACCCGATTCGCATAAAGTGGCATTACACTTCGTCGCACCGCGGCCGCCGAATCAAAGTATGAGGTTGCCAGGCAACTGACATTGTTTGTATGCGGCAAACGACTCAATGTTCTTCCCGCATTACGCGGTTAAGGTATGGCAGATTGGTAGGTGGATTAAAACTGTTCGCGACTGTATCTATGTATATGGCCCATCAGTGTAATGCACCAGTGCATCAGTGTACTTATGATCGGTATCACTTAATCAGGGTAAATGAAATATGTAACAATAGCTTTGAATTTTCTCACTTTCTCAACAACTACTGTATCTATCAAAAAAACACATAACATAATAACTGCATACTCAATATTAAAATTATGATAGCAATAGTATTTCTACTCAGCTATAATATTAATATAAGGTGTTAAGATAGTTTTGGATGGCTTAACGCTAGTCTTTCGTGTTAGAGACCAATTACGTATTTTGCATGTATCTCATGTGCGAAAGGTCTATGACCACATCATTTATTCACAAATGTTTATATAAAATAAACATACCTATCCAAATCCTGATAAACAGGTCGATTTGCACCCTTAAGTATTCTACGTTTTCAAAACCATAAATAAGTTTAAGAAGCGGTGGTGGCGCAGTGGTTTAGACGTTTGACTTTCAATCCGGAGGTCGTGGGTTCAAATCCTGGCTCGTACCAATGAGTTTTTCCGAAACTTATGTACAAAATATCAAATGATATTTACCATTGGCTTTCGGTGAAGGAAAACATCGTGAGGAAACCTGCATACACCCGCGAAGAAATTCAAAGGTGTATGTGAAGTTCCCAACCCGCTTAGGGCCCAGCGTGGGGACTATATACGCTATATGAGAGGAGGCCTGTGCCCAGCAGTGGGACATTATATAGGCTGAAATATTAAGTAAGTTTAGGCACACGTAAAAATATATTTTTCTCAAACATGCAATGAAATGTTGTAGTTACGTGCCTAAAAAGTGGCCGGGAAGTACCTCGTTGCCGGCCTAGGCCGGCAAGTATCTCTTTTTTAATTTTCATTTGACATAGGGTTGTGACCTAGCATCTTGGCTTTTAGCCAATAATTATCTGTAAGTAATATTAGTATAAAAAAAATGATTGCCAAATTTTTGCAGTTATAATTAGGTATTTAAATTATATCATTTAAAATAAATGTACAATAACTACTCAAAATAATATTTAAAAAGCAGTATTATACGGCGCGATACGTTTGCCCCGATCACTGCATGCGATTAATTGGACCCAACCGACCGCGTCGTCTAATACCGCTTTTTTAAATTAAAAAATTTGCAACTTTCAAACAGGTCAATCTTAAAAAAAAAATGAGGTGGCGGTGTCGTATTTGACTTTTGTTGTGTTTCAAAAACTGAGTTATGTAGTTGACTTATAATTTCTTAGAAAGAAGATACAATTTTTTGTTTCATTTCATTGCATGTTTGAGAAAAGCATTATACATACCTCGGCCATGAAGTGACCGGTTCCCGGCCTCGGTAGTAATGTACTATTTCATCATACTTAGTGTAGTGTTAGAGTAATAGAAAAGTGAAATTCCCTAGGGAGTACCTAATAGAAATGTCAGTACGTCATTCAATAATATTTAATTTGTCTTATATAATAAACTTATTTTTTTGTGGGCAAGTGTGATGAAAAACATTGTATGCATCACGGTCGGTAAGCGGAATACTAACTCGAGTCATCAAAAGCCTTCCGCCTACGGCGTCGGGCTTCTAACACTCTCGTTAGTAACTCCGTACTTATCTCCCTTGATGCACAATGTACTATTTTTTTGTATTTCCCATCCCAGCTTTAATTATATTTTTAATTCGGCCCGAACCTACGTTAATCTCTCCATGGCCGCGGATCGAATTTTAAACACGAACCAGCTCATTAGATTTTTCATTACGAGGCTGGCGATAAGTTATGTGTAACTAAAGAAAAATACAACGGGACAAATTAGTGCAGTTAATAGCAGTTTTTTTCAATAATACGCATAGCTTGAAGTTTTAGAGCCATTTTTTTCATGAGACCGGTCAAAATATTTTTTTTGGTGTTTATCATGTCCTCTACAAAAAATACTAAAAGGTTCTTGCGTAATATAAGAAAATAAATTGGTAAGCAACTAACGAGACCTTTTACTAAAGAGGCTAATAAATATTATCAACAAGTAAAAAGTAACATAACGTACATAACTATGAATTTGAAGCAACCAGGGTTCAACCAGGTACTATATTTTGACTGGGAAAAAGTGGCGGGACAAAATAATCCTAAATATTTCACGTAAATCAATCACGAAACGTTATACTCGTACTACGTAAGAATTTTCTTTTAAATCGATTTCAATACTTCTACTGATATGTACAAACAAACGCATATCTTTTAGTGCATTAATGAGAAATAGGAAAGGATATGGGAAGCGAAACACAGGCTTATTCCATGATGTTAGGCTCTTATCTCTAATACGACCTAGCTTACCAAGACATATGGATAAGCTGGGAGTGCTATTTTTCCCTTCGCTCAGGTACAGAGCTTTGTCCTCACATATCCAGTAAAGGATTGTCTAAATCTACGAGAAATATGATTACGGGTGTCTACTCACATTTATACCTACTGTTTGATCTGAGATAGGTATGCGCCTATAGCAAGATTTCACATATACTGTGCATTTATGCAATGACCTAGCAAGATTTCACATATACTGTACATACCTGCTTAGCTAATTCTCCAAAAAGTAGATGTAGAGGTTTATCTAAAGGGTCTGGACTAGATTGTATGTGAATTAATATATGCCTCATGTTAAGAAATAACTGTTGATCATCAGTTTTGCCTGTTTTCCACCGGCTTGGTATAAAAAGCTGTTTGGACGACACGCACACACCCACATTGGTTCTTCGGGTATTGGTATTCCATAAATCCACAAAGCCCGTCAATTAAGTCACCCCTTAGCGCTCTTTTGGCCGCTCCCTTGTTTTGACGACAGTCATTACTTTCGAGGACATATAGTATACCCAATCTACCTTTGATTAGCTGACTGTTTTGTTGTACATAATTAATATAAAACATTGCGTAATATTATAGTACTAAAATGTAGCTTTTGCGAGTAATTTAGTAATTGTAATGTAACACGTTTGCTAGTGCCCTTTAACATTGAATCTGGGGGCACGGCAGTGCCCCCGCCAAGTCGAGCAAAAAAAAGGCACGGCCGTACCATCCTTTTCTCGAAGCCGTTCAGGCCATTTTCAACCGTCTGTAATTTCGCGCCGGTTACAGCTAGAAGTCTGAATTTTCTGCGACGTGTAGGCCATAACATGAGTTACGTAATAATCTTGTTTGATTTCATTTGTAACTTGTAGTTTAATAAATACCGCATGTCAAAGTTCCTTAGTTTTGTCACTCACTGACTCACCGATCATCAAAAATCTAACGTATTTCTAGATGGCCTAGGAGCTCAAAATTTGAAACATAAGTAGTTGATAGCCTACCTATTACACAAAAAATCTGAAAATTCGAAATTTCTGCCTGATTTTAAAGTTATACAAACTACTCAAATAAGTTTGTAATCCCATACAAATACATGCTAATACAAAATTAATTATGCGGTTGTTGCAAATAAGTTTATATGGCGGAATGAAGCGGGTTGGAACAAAGAGTTCTTTGGATTGTGGGTTTTCTAGCCAAATATTTATATTGGTCCCATACCTACAAGTTTTAAATTCTGTTATTTTTTTAGTTTTCTTGCTAATCCCAATTTTCATAAATCCCAAATTGAGGGATAATCTATGAAGGCCCTCCAGCAGCACGGAATCTGGTAGCGGCCCTCCAGACCCAAAATCTATTTCCATTCCACCCTGTCATCATCATCATCATATCAGCCATAAGACGTCCACTGCGCAAATCATCATTATAAACGTAGTTACCGTAAAATTTATTAATATTATAATAAGCTGTATTTTAAAATAACATCTTATTCGGATTTCCACTGTAAATTTTACATTAACGCTTTTATGCGGAAGTCAACAATTAATAATTAAGTACCTACCTATACCTAACATCACAAAATTCACTTATGTATTATCAAATATGACTACGGGCAACCTAGCCAAACGAATTGGAAATGTATTTGTAGTACAACAAAGTTAAAATTACTTTAAATCAAACGCGGGGTCGGGAGTACGCAGTGCTTGTTAAACAAAAAGTAACTTTTAAATGATGCCAGTACAAAATAAATCAGATACCTATATAAACAAGAATATCAAAAACTAAAAAAAAGAATAATTTTGGTTTGTAATAAATGTAGGTATGTAATACTGGGCGTTTTAATAATACAGTCGTATTTTAAAATGGCGCGGGTGAGACGCGGGTAGTGCCGCGCAGACGCGCACCGCCAACGCCACCGTGTGACAGTCACAGTCAGTTGCCCGTGCGCCGTAGGTAAATGGATGGCTGTTTGGGTGTTTCAGAATTAATTTGCGATTCTCGTGTGCGTACTGAAGCGATTATTTGTCTTTTTCAACGTCTGTAAGGATTACGAATTTGTTTAGGGATTTCATTTGCTAGAGATTTGGATATTGTTGTGTAGGTAATTTCAACGTAGGTGTTTCGTATGAACGAAATAATACGTTGGGGTTAAAATAATAAAAAAATCTTTACTTCTTTGTTGTGTTAGCGACTGTTAATTGTGTTCATAATACTAATCTAGAAATTGTTTGTGTAGGTAATTTTAGGATTACGAACTTGTTTAGGGATTTGATTTGCTAGAGATTTGGACATTGTTGTGTAGGTAATTTCAACGAAGTAATGCGTTGAAGTTAAAATAAAGCTACTGTAAATTGTGTTCAATGCTCTAATGGATATCGGTTCTGGAGTGTTTACATGTGGGCAAGCGTATGTAGCACTTTCCAGGGTCACAAGTTTGAACGTTATACATCTAGTAAATATCAATTTCGGTAGCATTAAAGCGCAGGAATCTGCAATATTAGAATATAATAGACTAAGACGCAAATACCGTCCAGACTTGTCAGAAATTGTTCCATCAAAGCTCCGGAAAAAAGCCCATAAAGACAGGGAGTGGGCTATGAGAAAAATAGTAGCTGACGTACAAGAAGTACCTAGTATCCGAAAAGAAAAAAAAGAAGAATACCTACAAAAAGAGATGAGATCCCATCAAAAACATTACATGTAAAAAGGTGCAAGTCTCGCAGCATAGCAGTTGTTACACCACAAAAAAGTTATGAGATCAATTGTTTAACCAAGTCTATGATTCTGTAGTTACTACAAGGGGGTATCCATAAAACTCGATTTCTACTAACTTGCCTAACTTGAAACTGCATGTAGAAATACTCATTTTATTATAGGTATCAATAAAGAGTAAGCCAAATTAGCTTGAGATTACCAAGCGAATTAAATTTGATGATCCACCACTACCTATCCATGGGAACATTTGTCTAGCAGCTTTGTCATAAATTGTTACCTTATAACAATTACTTAATTAACAACATCTTATAGTAACTGTATTAATATAAGATATCTGTATTTTTTTAATATAAAGAATGACTTGGCCATCGCACAGGGATGATTTGGGTTGGGTCGTGATCAAAAACTACTTTTCGTGACTCTGAAGCCTATCAACATTATGTAGGGTAGACTCTGATCAATAATATATTATCTTAAAACTACTTAAATCATTTATGTATATACTTACTCAAACCAAACGGTGTCAATAGGAAACCGCGTAAAATAAAAAAAATCTACTGGCCTGTCCGCCCTTCCTAAATAAATAAATAAATAAATAAATATCTTGGGACATCTTACACAAATCGACCTAGTCCCACGGTAAGCTCAATTAAGGCTTGTAATGTGGGTTACCAGGCGACGATATATATAATAGATAGATACATATAGATACTTAAATACATAGACAGCCATGACCAAGGAACAAACATTTGTGATAAATAAATACACAAAGAATGCCCTCGCCGGGATTCGAACCCGAAACCTCCAGCTTCGTAGGCAGGGTCACTACCAACTAGGCTACGGAGGCTGACGAACCCCCCTACTACCCCCTTCCTACTATTCTTCATACTAATTTTGAATTTCGCACGCTTTTCTACTGACATAATTTGGTTTCAGAGTATATATAGTCATCCTATTATGCCTTTGTCAAACGGTGTATAGGATATCTGGTGACCATGTTATAACAAACGAAATTTTCTATTTCTTGAAAAACACTCTTTCTCTCACTCTCAGATTTAATTCCGTATTATGTCCATTATTTTGCTTCACGACCTCAAAAACACTCGGTACATAGGTAAGTAATAAAATCAACTGCTTAAAACAACCCTAATTTAGCAATGCCCTAAAGACATTCAGTAAGATGTGGTCGATGGCCAAGTCATTCTTTATATTAAAAAAATACAGATATCTTATATTAATACAGTTACTATAAGATGTTGTTAATTAAGTAATTGTTATAAGGTAACAATTTATGACAAAGCTGCTAGACAAATGTTCCCATGGATAGGTAGTGGTGGATCATCAAATTTAATTCGCTTGGTAATCTCAAGCTAATTTGGCTTACTCTTTATTGATACCTATAATAAAATGAGTATTTCTACATGCAGTTTCAAGTTAGGCAAGTTAGTAGAAATCGAGTTTTATGGATACCCCCTTGTAGTAACTACAGAATTATAGACTTGGTTAAACAATTGATCTCATAACTTTTTTGTGGTGTAACAACTGCTATGCTGCGAGACTTGCACCTTTTTACATGTAATGTTTTTGATGGGATAATAATTATTATAATCAGGATCACCGCCATACACAAAGCCACATTCATTATTATATGTTTTTTCATCAGACTTGCTGTCTAAGCGCGCCATTGCTTGCATGCATAGCGGGAGTAATAGAAAAGTGAAATTCCCTAGGGAGTAATAGAAATCTCAGAACGTCATTTAATAATATTTTATCCCAAAACTTATTTTTTTGTCGGCAAGTGTGATGAAAAACATTGTATGCATCACGGTCTGTAAGCGGAATACCAACTCGAGTCATTAAAAGCCCTCCGCCTACGGCGTCACACTCTTGTTAGTAATTCCGTACTTTACCTCCCTTGATGCACAATGTACTATTGTAGTTATCTAAAACTAAAGCGCGTACGTGAATTTGACTGACTAACAAATATCTCCGGAGCTTGTATTTGGTAAAGCATACACGGTGACTCAATTTCTAGATTCATCGAGATACATTTCTATTGTAAATGTCTGTTGATACTGTTGATAGACATGACAGTATCACTTCTACAGAATCTTGAATAAACATTTCGAGAGCTCGAACTGACCTTCAGAGTGCGTATACATAAAGTGACGTGCAGGTAGCGTATACAGACCGATGAGTAAGTAGAGTAAAAGTATCATGCAGTGTTCAACGCTTCACTAGTATTCGACATGAGTACCTACTTTAGGTCAAAATGGGTAAATTTGAACATCGAAAAATCTTAAAAGTTCAAATTAAGTCTTTATCTATAACTTTGGCATACTCGTAAACTGCCCATGTCGATTACTAACTTCGCAGCTACTAACGACGCAGCGTCGAGCAGTGGTACTTTTACCTTATATTATGCTTTCTAAGTATGATAGGTTTCACGGGCAACTCAATCGTATTTGGTTCAGTGTTGCCTCCTATATGGCTAAAATTATAGTAGACACTATTTATTATTTAATATAATAGACAGGTATTAATGTTTTTATCAGTTCAAAAATAATATGACTGAATTTCGCAATGAACGAAATGACAGGGAAACAAGGTGTATTATTTTACACTAATTTAAGTAATTTAAGTGTTTTCTTACATATATTATACAAAAATATACAAAGCGATATCGAAGCTAACTTTATTTTCCTTTTCTTTGTGAGCCATACCTATAGTAAACTAAAGGTAATTTAAGCAAATCGGTGGCAATCGGGTCCTATAGACGCCCTGCCACTACAAAATAGTTACTTATTCGTAAAATAGATAGTTTTCACTTTCCATGCGTTCTGTTACTATTGCGCAAACCAACGAGGATGTGATCGCGTGCGCACACTTGTTCCGCTTCCGAAGCGCAAGAGTCGTTCGCAGCGTGCGAAAAAACATGGCTGTCGGTTACTCAGCCACTGTGTCAGCCCGCATCACGCTACGAAACTCAATTAACTGACTAACAATTAGTAAGATTGCGGATAATAGGTAATTATAGATAGTGAACCTTAAACTCAAAGTGACCCAAGTACAAACTGCATAAGCACGTATCCGTTTGTGTACTTTATTCGTTTGAAATAGGGTTCCCAAGTAGTAGATTTTTATATTGTCTGGAAACGTGCATGTTTAATGCTATTTCAGGATATATTCAAAACCAATTAGCAACATAATCGCGTGAGGAAGAAAATGAACCTCGGTCAATAGGTGTATCAGGTGAATGCCTAACTATATTCATTAAAATAATGAATTGATTACAGATCAAATCTTGGTCTGAAAATATTTAATTGATCTAAGCAGCTGCGTGATACGAATTACAATGTGAATCTTACGTGATTTTAATTGGAATCTCATCAAGCTTCTTGCAACGGGCTATTGATAAGATCTATTTGCTGGAACTGCTATTGTAACGAACGGATTAAGTGTGTGAGTGCTTTGTCTTTAAACAAGAACTTCAGATTAACTCGTTGGCTAAGATCGGGATAATCGGGAGTAATTCTTATTCAGAAACAAGACCAATTTTCTTCATGAAAAATAACGACCGTAGTTTCAATTAAGTGTCAATAGTTTCGAACATAACTATTAAACTATTAAGGATTTGTTTACAAACATTTATTTATACATATATATATACTTAGTCATCGAAATATTGTCTTGATTTAATTATTTTTATTATGTCCAAATTTTGGTTTCTTGTCCCGACTTAGTTATTTGTCAGACTTGTATATTTAGTTTATTTCGAGCTTATGATCTAATATGAAATTATTTACAAAATATAATAAATAAGGAACCCGTCAAAATGACTTAGAGCAGGA
>JALPQI010009450.1:0-34063 GCA_025490895.1 Thaumatotibia leucotreta
CAGTTTCCAATTAAAATTCTTATCCAATTTCAAATTGAACTGACAGAACGTAACCACAACAAAAACCATAGACAAACTTGTTTGCTCTACTAGAGTTGTCCCGTACATTTACGGTTTTTCATTCGTACAAATAAAAAAAATTTAGTGTCTCTCAAAAAAAGTCAAACACCTTAAGAGCAAGTACAATGAACATTTTTATATTCACTGAACAGTTTAAGTTTTAAGCCAGATATTTTTCTCGAATACTGCTTAACCCATTAATCTGCTTATAAAACGACGTCGATTGTTGACCGTACATTGTCGAGTTGCGCATTATGCATACTGGCAAGTTGCATAAAGGAAAAAAAAGATTTGTTATGGGACATTGTAAATTGAAGGAAAATTCTTCACACGAGGTGTTTCTTTTGTTTTTGAATTTATTTCGTGTGTTTTATCCTTGTTAAATCGAATAATTTATCAGTGTTTATATACGACAAAATCTTGTTCTACTTCATACTTTCTATTAAGTGTAAGGTAACCCATCGATTTAAATTAAGCATCCTTTGCCTGCATTTTCAAGCACACCGGGCAGGTGTCATATTTTAATTTGCAATAACATAAGTAATAATGTGGAATATAATATTTTCAGCGTCATGAAATCCGTGAAATGAAGTGAAACAAATATTGTTCTATGGATATAGAATATTGCCGGGCAGGTAAACTAAAAGTTATATTACCATCATTTATTTATTTATTTCTAATAGTCAGTACAAAAAATCTTATGCGCATTGTATATACACGCATGTAAAGAAAAAAATCAGTAATATACATTTAATTTTACTGGGACAACTGTGCTTCTTGAGAGTTATAAATGGTGTATTACCAGGATCTGGGCTCAATGAACATTGGTGGGATGGGAGAGATAGGCGGCGAGGTGGCGCTGATCGCCGACGAGCTCAGCCGCGCTGTGGAGCTCACCCTAAATCCCACGGTCTCCCATGAGGCCCGCAACCAGGCTATAATGCTTGTGAAAGGTATGCTGATTGCCCTAGCTATTGAACCATTTATTTTTGATTAATTTTACTATATCGTAATGTGTTTCCATCCAAGTCATGCTATGTGGATTTGATGGTATGCTGCATTTTTGCAGAATTTAATTTTGCTGAATATTACTATCCAACTGTTTGCAGATGGTTCACTTTGCATACAGATGTAGTGCATTTACACTAATATGGGTATCTAACTTTTACAATAGGGTTCTATGTTACATTTTTGGGGTAATTAAAATTGGACTAAGTGTGAGTGTGAGACAATGGCCAAATGTCGAATCAAATTGATAAAAGTGCAACATAGAACCTTATAGTATTGGAGCATCGAGTTTGCAACTGATCTTTTGGCAAAATGAAGTTCTGTGACATGTTGGTTGGGAAGTGATATTTTGCAATATAAATTTCACCAACAAATTAGAGAACTGCATGTGATATCCAGTAATCACATTCACATGATTCACATAAGACCACTGCCACATGAGATATGCTTAGTAAATGTGTTTAGAAGATATCAAATGGATTGCATGCTGTGTTTTGTACCTCTTAAATGCTCTAAAATAGATAAACTAAATTTTATAATGTTGTGACTTCATAGCTTCAAGGAGAGTTCACCATGGTGTGCACAAGCGGGCCTACTACTGGCAAGTGGGCAGTACTCTGCTGTTGTCAAACACTTTGGACTTCAGCTTATGGAGCACACAGTCAAATACCGCTGGACACAGATCACACAGGCTGAGAAAATATTTATTAAGGTATTTAAATTGTTTGTTTATTGATATGGTATCTAACTGTTCATATTACAAAGTAAATGCGGAAAATACCAGCGAATAGTTGTTGTTTGTACTGGAGCTACTTCAATATAAATGCATTTATGAATATCAATTTTTTTATACATGCTTAAAATATAGACATTTGGGACTTTTAAAGTTCTAGTTTACATAAAACTAAGCCATTGATTCAAAATTTGTATGTAATGAAAACACTGACATACTTTTGCACTTTAATAAATAGAGGCAAGTAGGGGCATTCATTTATTTTAACAAGGATTAATATACTCTGACCTCACTTACAACTCTACCAACTGCTTAAATAATTAATAAGTAAACACTTAGTAATCTCATTAAAGTGAATAAATTTTGCATAGATGCTGAACATAATACTTTTTTGTTGGTGTGGAACTGAGGATTGTTTTAATTATAATTTGGAGATCCATTAACATGAAATTTCTAGGCCATTTGTGGCTCTGATAACAATGAATAAAGTCCACCAATGGTCAGGTAATTGTCTTCGCCTTGCATGGTAGATAAATACATATGCAAGTTTTACTTAAAGTAAAGTAACAATATTAACCCCATAATTGGCATTGCCAATTTAAGGCTGATTTTTCAATCGCCAAATAAACCTATCCGTTAGTTAAAATTATCACCATCCTTTTCTAAAATCATCAGTCAAAAAAGGACAGGGCTAACATTTATTTGACAGGTACTGTTAACTGGGGATTGAAAAATCAGTCCTTAAAAACGTAAATATATTTGTTATTTGTAGGGCTAGGATTTTGGTGGCATTTATGGAACAGACAGCAGTGGAGTCGATGCTACAAACATTTTTTACTTGAATAAATGATTAACTTATAAAATAATAACTAAATAGTGTTTAGTTCAAGCTGGATTAACAATGAATTTAAATAAATAACGTGAATTTTATTTTTGAGAATCTAGAAAAATATTAATTTTCAATAAAAAATGTTGATATAATGAGAAAATATATTTATTTGATTTTCAAGGTTCTAGTTTTCTCGAAGCCCATAAATATTATATAATAATCATAAGCTATATTATAAAAAAATGATGATTTAACTTCATTTCATAGGTAGTCAAATATTAATACAATAAAATGATTTAACACTTAAAATGGGCGAAACCTTGTTAAAAAGAATATTCAATCAATCATAAACTATTTGAGCAACAACTCTACTGTTCTCTGTTCACCTAATGCCACCAAAATTCCTAATCCTAGTTATTTGCCATTAAACACCACTAAATCTATCTGGAAACATGTCAAAATCAAATAGAATAACAAATTGCAAGGAAAGTAAGTCAAAATCAGAATCGCAATCTTATGTATATTTGGGCAAGCAAAACAAGACCTTTGGCATATAAATACTCCTACTCATTTAATTAGTAAAAAAATGTACAGACATCCCAAGTTCGTTTTGATTAGTAATTATTTCATAATATTTGTGTACAGGAAAATGCCATGAAACTGCTTTACATTGGCGGCTGGGAGACAGGGCACCTGAACGACGCGCTCGCGCGGGTGATCGTGGAGATGATCAAGCGCGAATGGCCGCAGCAGTGGCCCACTCTCCTGGCCGAGCTGAGCGACGCGTGCGCGCGCGGCCACCAGCACACGCAGATCGTGCTGCATGTGTTCCTGCGGCTGGTGGAGGATGTGGCCACGCTGCAGGTGAGACTAGTTGAAAATGATCAAAACTCTGAAATTTTGTCACTGAAATATTTCCTTTTGACATAAGATTTAAATTGAATTGACAGATTTTTGTGGACTTGATCCTTTTCCATAAATAATGTTCAGTTGAACTACTTGCTGAAATTGGGTCCTGTGACATGCATACCCTTGCATAGTGGGTCACTCTGATACCAAATAGCATCAACAGCTTCTAAATCATAAAAGATTCCACCACTACTTTAAACATCAATGAATGGTGTTTGTAGTAGACATGAATAATATTTTCCTATTATATGTTCAAATTCATCATGCTGTCAATGACATTCGGTACCTGTCGGATTGACGCTAATTAAGATGGGAACATAAATTCGAATTTCACCATGACAATTTGATAGCAACGGATTATTCACTGCTGCTGTAATAACAAATAAATCAGCTGTATTATACGTATATATGTATGTTATAATAAAACTGCTAATATAAGTAATTTCCTTTGCATACCCAGGTGAAACCATATATAAGTGCTCTCATTATTTTAGGATTTTTGAAACATATAGTTATTACTAAGGTCAAATTGCCTTTTGAGGTTAAAACTGTTTCTGTGACAAAGTCGCGCGTGTAATTGATAGATAAGACCTGTGTCGTTAATTGCCGTGGCACGATTTTCTCACTAGATTTATTGATTACGCATACATTTTCAATGTATGCTTGTGACCTAAAAATAGTAGGTATAAAATATAGCATGACTATATACGAGTAATATAGTCCATATTTCTGCTACAATACGGACTATATTATACTGTATAATCATGAATCAATTTTAATGACAAAACTACTACTTTTTTCTGAACTTAAACTGATTTTATTTTATAATTTTTATAATTGCAATAAATGTGTTCTTTACAAATTTAATTTTCAATAACGGTTAATTTTATGTAGAGATCAAATCTATAAGGATTCTGACTTATTAGGAATCTTAGTACTAGAAGAGTCTGGGTGATATAAATCTTAAACCCAATCCATCTTTGACCGATTGGTCTGACCTTCTAGCGTTTAGGAGAAGTGCTACTAACACATACAAAGAAGAAGATTTATTTGTTCAACTGGTATCCAAAATACAAATTCCCTTACTGACCTCCACACTAGGCAAAGCCTAGCCAAATATTCTAGTATAATACTATAAAATTGTATTCGTTTTCAGACGCTAGAGCAGCACCAGCGCCGCAAAGACATCTACCAGGCACTGACAAGCAACATGGCGGAGATATTCGCGTTCTTTATGCGGCTCATCGAGTTGCACGTACAAGAGTTCAGGGAACACACCGCCAAGGGCGACACTAGCGCCGCCGCCAGCAACGGCAGAGTAGTGCAGGTACTAAATGCGATACCTCTCATCTCATCTTCCAACATAATATTATATAGCGTCTACTGGATTGAACAACGGACGGCAGTAGTTAAAGGAGCAAATTTAAAAGATTTGTATTGTTGATCGCTCATCGAAAATTTTAATTTGTCAACCTTTTTCAGTGCCAAAAGTTGTTACACAAAATTTAATCTTGTAACCCAAAAATTATGACGTTAAATTTTGTTTTCATTAAGTCTTTAGCTAAAATTTGTTTGCAATCAACTGTACTGCTCAACATATGCGTCTTTTATGGATTTCCATGAAGTTATCGATGCGGCGGTTCTGTGCCGGGTCGGCCCTGCCGTCTTTTTAATGTTGTCTGACTATTTGGCTATTGGCTGTCCGCCTTGTCTGCTTCCCATTCCAGGTCACCAGAAGAATCAATGACTCAAATATGACCGGCTTATTCCCATTTCAGCCCTCCCTTATTTTAAGTACAAATAATTAAGTATTCACTCGTATATGTTTTGTTTACTATAACCCAGTAAGACTGAAGAGCTTAGCATCTCTCAATCTTGTCACTCATTGTTACCACAACAACAAAAACAACAGGCTTAAGTGGGATTCCGCTAAAGCTATGCAAATTTCTTAGTGAAGGATCATGTTTATTCAAAAGGTTGACCGCTAATTCCTTGTATTCAAAATGCAAGTCCATTTCTCTATATCTACAGGTGGTGCTACTGACCCTGACCGGATTCGTAGAGTGGGTGTCGACCAACCACGTGGTGACTAACAACGGGCGCTTACTTCAAATCCTGTGCGTGCTGCTGCAAGACGAAGCCTTCCAGTTACCGGCAGCCGAGTGCTTGCTGCAGGTGGTCAACAGGAAGGGATCGGTGAGTATTACGTTACGCGTGCCTGCCATAGCCTCGTTCAGCCTATATCAGAATCTTGAACTTACAATATTTGGGTGTGTAGATATGTATATTTTATACAGGGTGTTTTCAAATTAGTCACGGATACCTTAGGGTATGCATGTGATAAGGAATCATTTTACCTATGGGACTCATATCGAAAAATCGAAAAAATAAAATCACTTTCTATGAAATGTTGATCACCCGATGAAACCACTTTGTATGAAAAGGCGATTTTTTTTTTCAAGATTTCGATATGAGTCTCATAAGGAAAGTTGTCCGTTATCATGAACACATGCATACCCTAAGGTATCCGTGACTAATTTGAAAGCACCTTATAGATGTATGTGCTCTTTCATATCCACTTGACAAGTTTTGTTAAAGTTTTGCACCCATAGTTCCGATCACCACTAAGGAGTGTAATTTTCAGACCAAGGAGCGCAAGCCACTGATGATCCTGTTCAGCGAGGACGCGATCTCGTGCATCCACCGCGCCGCGGTAGCCAGCATCAATGTAGTTGACGAGAAAAACTACTTGTTCCTAAAGAAGCTCTCTCAGGTTGGCTCATTTCTAAGGATTCATGTAAAATTATTGTTTTAAATATATTTTTCAGTACAGATGGCGCTTAGTTTACGCGCTAGTGCGATAAGTGGTTCATTTTACGCCAGGTTGAAATCTTCGGAGGGACCTACGTACTAAAAAACGTCGTATGATACACGTGTCGATTTAAAGCTCTCCCTTCGGTCGTGCTTTAATTTATCTCCACTTTGATCCTCAGCGAGAACTTGAATACTGGTGCATCTGGAGATCAGAGTTGGGCAAAAAGTAATATGATTACTCCTTCCGATTACTTTGTAATCTATATTACAGTCAAGTGCAAAAATAAGTATCGAAAGAATCCGTTCATAAATATGTTACGACGTTCTTATTACACAGAATTAGAGTGCACTGGGACATATTTTTGAACGTTTTTGTATACCCCTTATTTTGTCTTCGACTGTATAAAGTACACATACAAATGTAATTTACAGAAGTAATCATCCTTCCGATTACTTTTGTATGTGTACTTCGTAATCTATATTACAAAGTACACATACAAATGTAATTTACAGAAGTAATCATACTACTTTTTGCCCAACTCTGCTGGAGATTGTGAAACACGTCCTTAATCACATAAACTTACCTTAAATGAAGGGTCCACGGAAAGAACATGTCTAGTTAATTCAAATTACAGAAGGGAAAACCAACCACCATACGTTTAACAGAATAAGGTGTGAATTTGCCCTGATTTTTTAAAGTATTGGACATGTTTTTTCCGTGGACCCTTCAATATTGTCCTGAGGTTTCGGGCATGACGTTACACCGTTAGTCTAAGGCCTGAGTATACGCTCGAGCGGGGCGTCCAGTTTCCAGTCGCCATCGGTATTTTACCACGAATATTTTGACCTACACAGGTGCTAGCAGGCTTAGGGCAGCAGCTAACCTCCCTCTGGAACTTCGCGACCGGCGTGGAGTACTGGATGCCGGTGCTACTGGAGACCATGCTGCTGCTGACGGCGCACCCGTCGCTGACGCTGGCGCACGCCACGAGCGGCGTGGGGCTGGCCGTGTTCCGGCACGAGCACGCCAGCAAGCTGCCGCAGCTGCTGGCCGTCGTGCCGCGCTGGCTGCAGGCCGCCGCGCCCAAACTGCTCAAGGTGAGCCCGTCCGTGTCGGTCTTGTCACAGTACTGGATGCCGGTGCTACTGGAGACCATGCTGCTGCTGACGGCGCACCCGTCGCTGACGCTGGCGCACGCCACGAGCGGCGTGTGGCTGGCCGTGTTCCGGCACGAGCACGCCAGCAAGCTGCCGCAGCTGCTGGCCGTCGTGCCGCGCTGGCTGCAGGCCGCCGCGCCCAAACTGCTCAAGGTGAGCCCGTCCGTGTCGGTCTTGTCACAGTACTGGATGCCGGTGCTACTGGAGACCATGCTGCTGCTGACGGCGCACCCGTCGCTGACGCTGGCGCACGCCACGAGCGGCGTGTGGCTGGCCGTGTTCCGGCACGAGCACGCCAGCAAGCTGCCGCAGCTGCTGGCCGTCGTGCCGCGCTGGCTGCAGGCCGCCGCGCCCAAACTGCTCAAGGTGAGCCCGTCCGTGTCGGTCTTGTCACAGTACTGGATGCCGGTGCTACTGGAGACCATGCTGCTGCTGACGGCGCACCCGTCGCTGACGCTGGCGCACGCCACGAGCGGCGTGTGGCTGGCCGTGTTCCGGCACGAGCACGCCAGCAAGCTGCCGCAGCTGCTGGCCGTCGTGCCGCGCTGGCTGCAGGCCGCCGCGCCCAAACTGCTCAAGGTGAGCCCGTCCGTGTCGGTCTTGTCACAGTACTGGATGCCGGTGCTACTGGAGACCATGCTGCTGCTGACGGCGCACCCGTCGCTGACGCTGGCGCACGCCACGAGCGGCGTGTGGCTGGCCGTGTTCCGGCACGAGCACGCCAGCAAGCTGCCGCAGCTGCTGGCCGTCGTGCCGCGCTGGCTGCAGGCCGCCGCGCCCAAACTGCTCAAGGTGAGCCCGTCCGTGTCGGTCTTGTCACAGTACTGGATGCCGGTGCTACTGGAGACCATGCTGCTGCTGACGGCGCACCCGTCGCTGACGCTGGCGCACGCCACGAGCGGCGTGTGGCTGGCCGTGTTCCGGCACGAGCACGCCAGCAAGCTGCCGCAGCTGCTGGCCGTCGTGCCGCGCTGGCTGCAGGCCGCCGCGCCCAAACTGCTCAAGGTGAGCCCGTCCGTGTCGGTCTTGTCACAGTACTGGATGCCGGTGCTACTGGAGACCATGCTGCTGCTGACGGCGCACCCGTCGCTGACGCTGGCGCACGCCACGAGCGGCGTGTGGCTGGCCGTGTTCCGGCACGAGCACGCCAGCAAGCTGCCGCAGCTGCTGGCCGTCGTGCCGCGCTGGCTGCAGGCCGCCGCGCCCAAACTGCTCAAGGTGAGCCCGTCCGTGTCGGTCTTGTCACAGTACTGGATGCCGGTGCTACTGGAGACCATGCTGCTGCTGACGGCGCACCCGTCGCTGACGCTGGCGCACGCCACGAGCGGCGTGTGGCTGGCCGTGTTCCGGCACGAGCACGCCAGCAAGCTGCCGCAGCTGCTGGCCGTCGTGCCGCGCTGGCTGCAGGCCGCCGCGCCCAAACTGCTCAAGGTGAGCCCGTCCGTGTCGGTCTTGTCACAGTACTGGATGCCGGTGCTACTGGAGACCATGCTGCTGCTGACGGCGCACCCGTCGCTGACGCTGGCGCACGCCACGAGCGGCGTGTGGCTGGCCGTGTTCCGGCACGAGCACGCCAGCAAGCTGCCGCAGCTGCTGGCCGTCGTGCCGCGCTGGCTGCAGGCCGCCGCGCCCAAACTGCTCAAGGTGAGCCCGTCCGTGTCGGTCTTGTCACAGTACTGGATGCCGGTGCTACTGGAGACCATGCTGCTGCTGACGGCGCACCCGTCGCTGACGCTGGCGCACGCCACGAGCGGCGTGTGGCTGGCCGTGTTCCGGCACGAGCACGCCAGCAAGCTGCCGCAGCTGCTGGCCGTCGTGCCGCGCTGGCTGCAGGCCGCCGCGCCCAAACTGCTCAAGGTGAGCCCGTCCGTGTCGGTCTTGTCACAGTACTGGATGCCGGTGCTACTGGAGACCATGCTGCTGCTGACGGCGCACCCGTCGCTGACGCTGGCGCACGCCACGAGCGGCGTGTGGCTGGCCGTGTTCCGGCACGAGCACGCCAGCAAGCTGCCGCAGCTGCTGGCCGTCGTGCCGCGCTGGCTGCAGGCCGCCGCGCCCAAACTGCTCAAGGTGAGCCCGTCCGTGTCGGTCTTGTCACAGTACTGGATGCCGGTGCTACTGGAGACCATGCTGCTGCTGACGGCGCACCCGTCGCTGACGCTGGCGTCTTATTTTGGTGACGTGATGGTTTTATTTTCTGTTATTGTCATGGAATAACTCTTAGGTGTATAGTGTCGAAATCGATACAACCAAAATTACTCGTGTCGAAATAAGTAATCAATTGAGACTGTCAAACTGAGCAACAGAGTACTAATTGTCATGATTGTTTATATGTAATTTTAGAAATAAAATATGTGATACCGTATTGTTAATCCTTTATGGAAAATTCGAATTTGTCACCTTTTCTGTCATTGCCAACAGTTGTTATACAAAATTTAATTTCGTAACACAAAAATAATGACGGTAAATTTCGTTTTCATTAAACACCCTTAACTATGTACATTTATTTTTGCAATCGACCCTTAACTTTCATCAATAATTTGTGTAATTTTAGCAAGACTCTAGAGTCTTTTTGGCATACCACGAACCCTGTAAAGTGATCGAAACTTCGAGATGTCTTTTAGAGTTTTATTTCATGAGTAATCAACCGAAGAAAATTGCCTTCATAAATACGAGCGTAGGATTTCGGTGAATCAACTTTTTTCTGTGTGTTAATGCCATGGTTACGGTCGCCCGAGTCACGCTGGTTTTGTTCAAAATTATGCTACTTAAATTATGCAAGCATGCATGTAGTGCATCTTTGTAGGTGGCCTATTAAGGAAAGACCTTATTAACACCAGAAAAATGTATGTTTGAATAATTTAAGTGGCACAATTTTGCATAAAACCATCGTGACTCAGGCGACCGTAACCATGGCAATAACAGACAGAAAAAAGCTGATACACCCATTTACATGTTCGGTTTCTGAATGACCAAATACTCATTAAATAGTCCCCACCCTCAGGGCGTTTGTGCACTACACTGACTTTTACCGTCCGGTAGTCCGGTTTTTTACGGTCCGATATGCCACGCCATTAAATGTATATAGTAGCATGTGCACTATGCGTAATTTTACCGTCTGACATTTTACTTTTCCCCATTCCGGACAGTATTTTTCCGATCCGAGATGACAGCTATGAAAAACGTGTTAATGCTTGTGCACTGCGTCCGGAATTGCACTGACTTTTACCGTCCCCGATAGTCCGGTTTTACAAGCCAATCATCCGTTTTTTTCATGCTACTATGCCGCACCTCCGAGTAAAAAGACGGACAAGTGCACAAGCCAATCATGCGTTTTTTTCATGCCATATCGGATCATGAAAACTCGGTCTGCCGGTCAGTAATAGTACATTGTGTATTAAGGGCGGTAAATAAGAAATTGTGAACGAGTGTGAAAGTAAAGCCCAAGCCGAAGGCGCGGGCTTTAATTCACACGAGTTCATAATTCTTGTACCGCCCGTGGCACACACAATGTTTTTCATCACACCTGTGAGGCAAAATAAGTAAATAAAACAATATATTTTCACAAACTACTCTAAAAAGGTCTAAATCATTTCTCAAAAACGGGGATGTCTTTTTATCATTTTTATAACAGAAGTCCCGGCGCAGCGCGCGCCGCCGCCGCCGCCCGCCCGTGTGGGCAGCGGGCGGCGCGCCAGTGCGAAAGTCATTATGGCCATGGGCATAATATAACTCATTACGTTCATGCATGCCTGCTTGTAAAATCAGCATTTACGAGCAGAGGCCCATTTCTCAAAAGCTTGTAACTTGTAATGCAAGTGGAAGACTCTTTTTGACACTATTCATTAGATAAGGACTTCCGCTTGTATTACAAGTTACAAGCTTTCGAGAAATGGGCTCCTGGTGTGATGAAATAGTACATTGTGCATCAAGGGAGGTAAGTACGGAATTACTAACGAGAGTGTTAGAAGCCCGACGCCGTCAGGCGGAGGGCTTTTATGACTCGAGTTAGTAATCCGCTTACCGACCGTGATGCATACAATGTTTTTCATCACACTTGCCAACCAAAAAATAAGTTTTAAGACATAATATTATTAAATGACATACTGACATTTCTATTACTCCCTAGGGAATTTCACTTTTCTATTACTCCCGCTACGCGCGCAAGCAATGGCGCGCTTAGACAGCAAGTGTGATGAAATAGTTATTTATGTGGCTGGCGCATAATAAGAGGCATTAAACATGAGTGTGGTTTTATGAAACGAGCCGTAGGCGAGTTTCATAATAAGATCACACGAGTGTTTAATGCCTAATTATGTACAGTCACATACATAACTTTATCTACATGCATATAATAAGTTTTCTACAATATGTTTATTTTTGTGGCAGCAAATTATTGGTCACGGTTGTAGCGGCGTCCCGGATTTCTGGTGGTGTTTCACACATTTCAACATCACTGTCTTCGTCGTCATAAATAATTTTTCAGTGTAAATATTTCACAACGAACTCGATAATATTTAACTTTCAAGTCAACAGTCCAAAAAAGTTGTATGTTTGAAACCACAGAGCACGGACCTCTTTAGTGTGTAACCTATAGGCAACCCTCCAACCTCCTTGTTTGAAACAATTCAAACAAAACAAATGACTGAACTGACATTAGTTTTTTTTTATTCATAAACCAGGTAAGGTCTTGAGTCGATATCGATTCTCAAATCGATTCTTAGTATTCGACATTTAGAAGAATGTATGGAATATGAATTTTAATGTGAATGAAATTACAAATCGATTAATTCGATAATCGAAGTTAAAGTGTGTTTTTTCTTTTTAACAGAATGTTCGAAATTTAATTGTGATTAAGATATCGGTTGCCGATATCGTAAAGTAAAAATTATGATACACCCACAGATACAGATTTCTTAAAGTAGGCTATTTGCTTACCGCCGCTAAACATATTGTAGACAACTTATGATATGGATGTAGATAAAATTCATTGTGGTGCACAATCGCTCTCACTGTTAGCTAGTCACAATGAGGTAATGTAAAGACGGTTGGCAGGTGACGTACCCCGCCTCGCGCGCGAGCGGCGCGCACGACGCGGCCACGTACGCGTGCATCGACTACGACAGCGAGCAGGAGTTCGCCGTCTTCTTCAACCGCTGCCGCACCGAGATACTCGACTGCTTTAGGTATCTTGTTTTTGTTTTATAGTTTTGGCCTGCATACTAGTCCTTTATTCACTCACTTGCTTTGATTTTTGCGATAGACTATATAACGTGTCATACTTCCTGGCGGTGACATGGTGTCGTACAGTATTCAAACTAACATCAAAAAAATGTACATGAAATGTACGAAATTGTACGCTAATTAAAAAAAATGTACTACACGTACGAGACGAGAAAACGGTGTTAATCCGTCACCGCTAGGAAGCATACTTCCTGGCGGGGGCTATTTATTTTGTTATGTTGCGGCCGAGTTTTCAATGGGCATGTCAATTAAAAAATATGTACGAAAAATGTACGTAAAATCTATGTAAAATAAGAGCGATGACATGTAATAAAGGCTACATGAAGCATGTCAGTGGTTAGGACTGTATAAGGTGTACACAAAAATGTTCAAAAAAATGTCCCATTGCACTCTTAATTCTGTGTAATAAGAACATATTTATGAGCGGATTCTTTCGTTAATTATTTCTGCACTTGACTGTATAACGCTTACTCTCTGATACTAGTGTCAAATTACTGTGGAGCTTTGACATAAGTGTTATTCTTCGAATAAAAATTTGGTCTTTGTTTGATTATTTTAAACACTTAAAGAGTTGAATACTATACAGGATGATTTATTGAAGTGGGACAGTATGGAGAAATCGGAAACTGTAGAAGATACACGGAAACTGTCTAAGGAGACATTAGGTATTTTTTGTAGAAAACAATTTTGGTATATAGTCAAAATTTTAGTCAAAAAGAAGAAAACCATTTATTTTTCTTCTTTTTCAAATTATTTGCCTAAATTTGACTAACTTCTACTGTTCAGGTTTCTTCGTCCGCTGCAATAAAATTGTCTTCGCATGAGATGACGTCGATCTGCGTCCAAATAAATTAATTAACAATATTAATTTTAGTAAATTTAAGTATGCCAAAACTGATTTCTCAAAAATATACCTTATGTCTCCTTAGACTTAGCTTCCCTATATTTTCTATAGTTTACGATTTCCCCATACTGTCCCACTTAAAAAAAGACGCTCTGTAGAATGCACTAGTTATTTTATTTACACTTCACTTTTTAGGTACGTATTTCTGCTTCTTGTTTGCCACCGAACGGTCGGTAAAAACATGTTAATATTTGTGTACCGTGTGCTTTGGACGTACGTTCTGGAATGTGAACGTATTTGCAGACGTGACTGTAGAGTCGCTTTCAGATATATCGCAGCGGCTAGGGTGCTCACAAATATTGTCATGAACTTAGTTCTGATGTTTGTGAGCACTTTGGCCGCTTCAATATAATATATCTGATGGCGACTGTATAGTCTACATCCATATTATCAGTTATTGTTGTTATTATAATGTAAATTGGAAACTAATTAATTGACATCTTAATTTTATTATTTTAGGCATGTAAAATTTTTAATTTTATGAAAAAATTAATATTAATATTTTATGTGGGGATTGTGAAACAGGCTGTTAATGTGATAATATTCGAATAAATTAAATTCATTAGATATTCCTTTCCAATGGCAATGAATCGTGCATCATAATGACAACACTACTGCGATCGCCAACGCTCTTGGCGTGGCGATTATGGGAATGACCTAATAAGTACGCAGAAATACCAGCGCCTACGCTAGTTTACGCCGCCGCCTAGGGTCCCTCTCCGGACACACGCCGCGCGGATTAACGTCCCTCGCACGGGCCGAGCCAGTTAGCGGCGTCTATACAATTTCTTTCAGGCGGGCGTCCGTTGCGGGTAACCCGCGTAAGCTAGCGTAGGCCCATAGGGAAATACTTGTCCCGTATTGAACTGTAAGAGGCTAATGATGTGAGAAGCACGAGTACTGCTACGTAGTAAATTTGCAGGCATTGCATGGTCGCGGCGCCGCTGGTGACGTGGGGTTACGTGGAGCAGTGGACGCGCGCCGCGCTGGACAAGGTGGAGGCGTGCCCCGCCGACCTGGACGCCACGCACCCGCTGCACGTCGAGTGGGAGGCGCTCTCGCAGGTACTGACGCTAGTACTAACCGGTTTTAAGCCCGCCATTTTAAGATTTATGCGTCAAAAGTAAATAAATTATGACGACTTATAAACATGACTCATCATATCAGCCGAAAGACGTCCACTGCTGAACATAGGCCTCTCCCAACGATTGCCACAATGACCGGTCCTGCGCCACCCGCATCCAGCGGACTCCTGCGACCTTCACCAGGTCATCAGTCCACCTTGTGGGGGGCCTACCCACGCTCAGGATCCTTCCCGCCCCAACATGACTACTTAAAAAAAAAAATACGCCTATGTATTAAAAAGCCAATAATTCAAAATGTTTACAAATAATAAAATCTTGACATAAAAACTACTACAATGATTGTTAAAACATAAAAAATACAACACTCACAGAATGTACGGAAGGAAGACATCTTGCGTCATTTATATACCCCAGAATTTTATAATCCGTAGAACATGATAAGTGTGGCAATTTTTATACTATGTGAAAATTATATTAGGATTTTATAAATTATACCTACGAGTAGTTATTTTCATATACATCGCCATATTTCCTTAGCCATTACACCCTTAAATCCATTTTGATCTGACGCTAATTGGCCGCGAGGAGAACGTTAACTGTTCCTTTTATTGGGTAACGGCAAGATATTTGCCATCAAACGACCCAGACATAAAAAAAAATTTCTCGACGAACGTGAAATTAGTCATAAAAGCATATACTGCTCGGCTCGTCAAGTATGCGTGGTGCAATCCGCCCTTAGTTTCACACGGACTGTCAGTACGGAGAGATCTGTGCGCGGAAGCCTTAGAGCCGCCGTTTCTCCACTATTAAGCAGAGGCGCGCGAGTGTCAGTTCGCGCGGATGGCTACGCGGCACGGATGCGTCGCGCGGACGCTTGCGGAGCTCCCGGCGTAGATGGCCGTCTGCTGACGGTCCGTACCTAGGATGCCCTGAAAATTTCGGGAATTCAATACTTAGGAACGTATATTTGACATGTGTTATACCTCTTTCTTACAAGCATAGTCTCATTATTCGAAAACACTGGCCACTTAGAAAAAAAAAACAATGTCCGATTTTCAATTGTTTTTTAAAGTCGTTGAGTCGCTGGTGAAAATGGAGCTGTCCCGCGAAAGTTTTAGAGCAATGATTTATTATGACTTTAAAAGTGGATTAACACAACAACAATGTGGAGACCGATTAACTATTGCTTTTAGTAGTGAAGCACCTTCAAAGACGACCATATACAGGTGGTATTCGGAATTCCAACGTGGCCGTGTGTCTCTTGCGGATGACGTACGTGAGGGTCGACCGAAAACGGCCGTTACCGATCAAAACATCGATGTTGTTCGCCAACTGATAAAGGAAGATAGGCATGTTACATATCGGGAGATTCAGGAGACTTTAGGCATTGGAATGAGTCAGGTACAAGTTATTTTACAACAAGAGTTGGGCGTGCGGAAGTTATTTTCCCGGTGGATTCCTCACTTGTTATCTGACGACCAGAAAACGGTACGTGTCAATTGGTGCCGCAAAACTTTAAAAAGATTTAATGGAGGAAGCTCAAATGCCGTTTTCAGTATTGTGTCAGGTGACGAATCATGGATTTACGCATATGAGCCTGAATCGAAAAACCAATCTCGAGTTTGGGTTTACGAAGACGAACCGAAGCCGACAAAAGTTGTTCGTTCTCGCAGCACGATCAAAAAAATGGTAGCCACGTTTGTCTCCAAATCGGGTCACGTAGCGACTATCGCTCTTGAAAATCGAAGAACTGTCGATGCCGATTGGTATATAGGCGTTTGTTTACCGATTGTTTTTGCTGAACTGCGAAAAACTAACCCTAACCGCCGTATTATACTACACCATGATAATGCCAGCCCTCACACCGCTCAGAAAACAGACGACTATCTGAAGGGCGAAAACGTCGAATTACTGGACCATCCTCCGTACAGCCCCGACCTAAGTCCCAACGATTTTTTTACTTTCCCGAAAATAAAGAATCGGTTGCGTGGTCAGCGTTTTCAGGCTGCGGAAGAAGCAGTCGACGCTTATAAAATGGCCATTTTGTCAACCCCCACTTCAGACTTCAATAACTGTTTTAAAAACTGGTTTCAGAGAATGAAAAAGTGTATTAAACACAAAGGAGAATACTTTGAAAAACAATAAAAATACTTTTATTTCATTAAAATGCGTATTTTTTCCGATTCCCGAAACTTTCAGGGCAACCTATAGTACACCAAACGAAGGAAACTCAGAGGAAAAAACTCGTGTATAAGCGAATTTTGGCATAGTTGTAGGGAGTGGTGTTTTAAACCACATACTAAAAGTACTGGTGGTTAGGGGTGGAGCTAACGGGGGGAGGGGGGTGTAAAGGTCCTTATTTTTAATTTTTCGTAAATAACTCGTAAACCGTGGCTTATAGCAAAAAACGGTCTAGTACATAAGTAATCTACATAAAATTCTCTACAAAAATGGTATACGCATGTTTCCTCCGGGATCAATATGTTATGAGATAAGAAAGCACGAAGATGGACACAATAGAAATAAACACATTTGTTTTGAGTAGGTATGGCACATACAGAATGCTCGCGAGCATTCCAAAAGATTTGAATGCTCAATTCCTGACCATATTTAGAGTCTTTAATGTTATATAAAATTTCCTGGATTCGGCTTGGTTTCAGAGATAATCAACCGTTTTTTCTAAATAAGTTTTTCGACGTTACTCGACATAAAACTTCTTTTTGATTACAATGCTACCACAATGTGTTTTAATATTACCACACCTTTTGCCTGGCAATCAAAAAATGGGAATAAACTTGTCGAAATAACCAGTCCCTAAAAAAATATTAAAATATATAATTTTTACAAATTGTTGTTATGATAAAAAGTACTGGAAATGTCAAAAAGTATTCAAAAAGTCTAAAATAAAAGAGAAAAAAAAATTTTTTTTTTGGTGGTATTTGACATTAGGTCTCATAATAATTTTTGTTTATTTTGATATCTGGAATGCATACTTAAAATCTTTTGGAATGCTCGCGCCCGGGCGCGCCCTGTATGCTTATTTGTAAAAATAAAATTCCTAATTATCTTCTAAACCTAAAATATTCTCATAATCATCGTCAAAAGATTTTTACTATGCATTCTAGACATCAAAACAAACAAAAATTATTATGAGACCTAATGTCAAATACCAACAAAAAAATTTTTTTTTTCTTTTTTTTTTTTACTTTTTGCATACTTTTTAACATTTCCAGTACTTTGTATCACAACAACAATTTGTTGAAATTATTTATTTTAATATTTTTTTAGGGACTGGTTATTTCGTCAAGTTTATTCCCATTTTTTGATTGCCAGGCAAAAGGTGTGGTAATATTAAAACACATTGTGGTAGCATTGTAATCAAAAAGAAGTTTTATGATGAGTTACGTCGAAAAACTTATTTCGAAAAAAAGGTTGATTATCTCTGAAACCAAGCCGAATCCAGGAAATTTTATATAACATTAAAGACTCTAAATATGGTCAGGAATTGAGCATTGAAATCTTTTGGAATGCTCGCGAGCATTCTGTATGTGCCATACCTACTTACTTAAACAAATGTGTTTATTTTTATTGTGTCCAACTTCGGGCTTTCTTATCTCATGACGTATTGATCCCAGAGGAAACATGCGTATACCATTTTTGTAGAGAATTTTATGTAGATTACTTATGTACTAGACCGTTTTTTGCTATAAGCCACGGTTTACGAGTTATTTACGAAAAATTAAAAATAAGGACCTTTACACCCCCCTCCCCCCGTTAGCTCCACCCCTAACCACCAGTACTTTTAGTATGTGGTTTAAAACACCATTCCCTACAACTATGCCAAAATTCGCTTATACACGAGTTATTTCCCCCGATAGGCAACTTTTGGTCTTCTTTAGGTGGGCTACTACGTATGATACTAAACCCAGGCAGTTTAGTACAAAAACGTGCGGGAAGTTGAATGCAGTCTTTCTGGACGCCACTTTTAAAGCAGTTTTCCTAGAAAATTTGTAAATCTAAGTTTATAGTACAGTCTATCCGTAATGTATGTAACTCGCAGGTTTTAGACGTGGTGCTGTCCCGCCTACTACACTGCGAGCCGCGGCCGAGCGTGGTGGAAGGGCTGCAGCTGCTGCAGCGCTGCGTGGCGTGCGCGCCGCCCGCGCCGCTCATCCTGTCGCTGCTGCTGTCGCTCGTGTCCGCGCTCTTCGTGTTCCTCAGCTGCGCGTGCAGCCAGGTGGCAGGTAGGTCACTAGCGGTGCTGGCCGCCTGCTGCATGCTGCTGCGTGGCGTGCGCGCCGCCCGCGCCGCTCATCCTGTCGCTGCTGCTGTCGCTCGTGTCCGCGCTCTTCGTGTTCCTCAGCTGCGCCTGCAGCCAGGTGGCAGGTAGGTCACTAGCGGTGCTGGCCGCCTGCTGCATGCTGCTGCGTGGCGTGCGCGCCGCCCGCGCCGCTCATCCTGTCGCTGCTGCTGTCGCTCGTGTCCGCGCTCTTCGTGTTCCTCAGCTGCGCGTGCAGCCAGGTGGCAGGTAGGTCACTAGCGGTGCTGGCCGCCTGCTGCATGCTGCTGCGTGGCGTGCGCGCCGCCCGCGCCGCTCATCCTGTCGCTGCTGCTGTCGCTCGTGTCCGCGCTCTTCGTGTTCCTCAGCTGCGCCTGCAGCCAGGTGGCAGGTAGGTCACTAGCGGTGCTGGCCGCCTGCTGCATGCTGCTGCGTGGCGTGCGCGCCGCCCGCGCCGCTCATCCTGTCGCTGCTGCTGTCGCTCGTGTCCGCGCTCTTCGTGTTCCTCAGCTGCGCCTGCAGCCAGGTGGCAGGTAGGTCACTAGCGGTGCTGGCCGCCTGCTGCATGCTGCTGCGTGGCGTGCGCGCCGCCCGCGCCGCTCATCCTGTCGCTGCTGCTGTCGCTCGTGTCCGCGCTCTTCGTGTTCCTCAGCTGCGCGTGCAGCCAGGTGGCAGGTAGGTCACTAGCGGTGCTGGCCGCCTGCTGCATGCTGCTGCGTGGCGTGCGCGCCGCCCGCGCCGCTCATCCTGTCGCTGCTGCTGTCGCTCGTGTCCGCGCTCTTCGTGTTCCTCAGCTGCGCCTGCAGCCAGGTGGCAGGTAGGTCACTAGCGGTGCTGGCCGCCTGCTGCATGCTGCTGCGTGGCGTGCGCGCCGCCCGCGCCGCTCATCCTGTCGCTGCTGCTGTCGCTCGTGTCCGCGCTCTTCGTGTTCCTCAGCTGCGCGTGCAGCCAGGTGGCAGGTAGGTCACTAGCGGTGCTGGCCGCCTGCTGCATGCTGCTGCGTGGCGTGCGCGCCGCCCGCGCCGCTCATCCTGTCGCTGCTGCTGTCGCTCGTGTCCGCGCTCTTCGTGTTCCTCAGCTGCGCCTGCAGCCAGGTGGCAGGTAGGTCACTAGCGGTGCTGGCCGCCTGCTGCATGCTGCTGCGTGGCGTGCGCGCCGCCCGCGCCGCTCATCCTGTCGCTGCTGCTGTCGCTCGTGTCCGCGCTCTTCGTGTTCCTCAGCTGCGCCTGCAGCCAGGTGGCAGGTAGGTCACTAGCGGTGCTGGCCGCCTGCTGCATGCTGCTGCGTGGCGTGCGCGCCGCCCGCGCCGCTCATCCTGTCGCTGCTGCTGTCGCTCGTGTCCGCGCTCTTCGTGTTCCTCAGCTGCGCCTGCAGCCAGGTGGCAGGTAGGTCACTAGCGGTGCTGGCCGCCTGCTGCATGCTGCTGCGTGGCGTGCGCGCCGCCCGCGCCGCTCATCCTGTCGCTGCTGCTGTCGCTCGTGTCCGCGCTCTTCGTGTTCCTCAGCTGCGCCTGCAGCCAGGTGGCAGGTAGGTCACTAGCGGTGCTGGCCGCCTGCTGCATGCTGCTGCGTGGCGTGCGCGCCGCCCGCGCCGCTCATCCTGTCGCTGCTGCTGTCGCTCGTGTCCGCGCTCTTCGTGTTCCTCAGCTGCGCCTGCAGCCAGGTGGCAGGTAGGTCACTAGCGGTGCTGGCCGCCTGCTGCATGCTGCTGCGTGGCGTGCGCGCCGCCCGCGCCGCTCATCCTGTCGCTGCTGCTGTCGCTCGTGTCCGCGCTCTTCGTGTTCCTCAGCTGCGCCTGCAGCCAGGTGGCAGGTAGGTCACTAGCGGTGCTGGCCGCCTGCTGCATGCTGCTGCGTGGCGTGCGCGCCGCCCGCGCCGCTCATCCTGTCGCTGCTGCTGTCGCTCGTGTCCGCGCTCTTCGTGTTCCTCAGCTGCGCCTGCAGCCAGGTGGCAGGTAGGTCACTAGCGGTGCTGGCCGCCTGCTGCATGCTGCTGCGTGGCGTGCGCGCCGCCCGCGCCGCTCATCCTGTCGCTGCTGCTGTCGCTCGTGTCCGCGCTCTTCGTGTTCCTCAGCTGCGCCTGCAGCCAGGTGGCAGGTAGGTCACTACACTAATTTTAAAATTGCAAGTAGTTGCTCTTAAACTAAATAAACATTGATAAAATTCACGCGGTTGATTCACGTTGATTAAAAAGTCAAAAATCCCCAGGGCCGGGAGTGGGCGTAGCTGGTGCAGAGCTGTTGCCGCGCGTGCTGGACAAGATCTTCGCGGCGCTGCTCACCGACAACCACGAGCCGCCGCCACGCCGCCGCCGCGCCGTCAAGAACGTGCGCCGCCACGCCGCCAGCCTGCTCGTCAAGCTGGGCTCCAAGGTGTGCTCTACTGCTAGATCCCAGGGCCGGGAGTGTAGCTGGCGCGGCGCTGTTGCCGCGCGTGCTGGACAAGATCTTCGCCGCGCCGTCAAGACCCTGCCTGCAGCCTGCTCGTCAAGCTGGACTTTAAGGTGCTGTGCTCTAATTCTAGAAAAGAATATCCTTAGTATCGAGCATGCGGATCATGCAGCGAATCGTCGGGCGTTCAAACAATTTGGACGGCGTGCATTCGTTTAATCATGAACGGCGCTCTAGCGTCCACTCAGTTTGAATATTTAGCGTATAGCGGACAGCCTGTAACAAAAAATAGGGGTCCGTTTGTCCATTCAGTGCTGTATTTTGATTGTAATAATAATTTTTTTTTCGGTGATAAAACTATCATTGCCGCAGTTCAAAAAACCGGCCAAGAGTGTGTGCTGTGCTTTACTTGTATAATCCTAATTATGCATGATTATTCCCTTTTTTTTTTCTGACACTAGGAACTGTTATTGTTTCCGTCTGTCTGTTCACAAAGAACCAAAAGAACAGTTTTTTTTTGGAGACAATCGTTTCAGAAAAACAAGACTTACATATCGAAACTATAACAGATCCTGATTTACTACGCAACCCTAAAAATTAACACATGGATGGACACTATCATTATTATCAATTAATCATCGTTATCGTTAAGCCTACATCGGGACTGACGTACTTTCCGCAAAGTGTGAAGAGCCTACGCTATCTTACGCGGATTACCCGCAGCGGACGCCAGCCTCAAAGAAATTTTGTAGACACAGCTAACTGACTCGACGCGTGCGACGGACGTTAATCCGCGCGGCGGGCACACCGGAGCGGACTTGTTTCTTGAATTCAGCGCTAAGTTAAGCGTGCGTCCGGACTCGCTGGCCCGCCGCGGGTGTCCGGAGCGGGACCCAAGACCCAACGCGGCGGGCGTCCGCGTAAGGTAGCGTAGGCCCTAAGGATGTTGTTTGAATCAGGAGCAATCCATAAAAACGTCACGTACGGACACAGTAATTTCAATACTTTTGAGAAATAAAATGAGGTAACCGAGTATATGGTCATAATAATTTTTTATCAGCCTCTGTAGCCTAATTGGTAGTGACCCTGCCTACGAAGCTGGAGGTTCCGGGTTCGAATCCCGTCGAGCGCATTCTTTGTGTATTTATTTATCACAAATGTTTGTTCCTTGGTCATGGCTGTGTATGTATCTAAGTATCTATACGTATCTATCTATTATATATATCGTCGCCTGGTACCCACAACACAAGCCCTAATTGAGCTTACCGTGGGACTAGGTTGATTTGTGTAAGATGTCCCAAGATATTTAAGATATTTATTTTATTTTTAATAATATAATATAAAGGCTTTAAGGTTGACAGTGTTTCTTAGCAGCCAACATATTTTATTAGGGTAGCTACCATAGCGTCACTTACGGACAAAAAGTAAACGTTTTCATGGAATGCTCCATCAATATGTGATACAAGGTTCCTCTGTCGACAGTACCCACTCCTGCTACTGCCGGTATTCGGCCGCCTGCACGAGATGTGCCAGGCGGCGCTGGCGCGGCCCGGCCTCAGCACCGTGGAGAGCGTCACCATACAGGAGGCACTGCTGCTCGTCTCCAACCACTTCTGCTGTTACGAGCGCCAGAGCGCGCTGGTGGCGCAGGTACCGTCACTACTATACTAACTTCAACACATGATTCTGATTTGAATGAACCCAAGCAAGCAAGTGACATGTGTGTCGGTGCACCTTGGTTGCACTGTGTCATGACTCTTGGCTTGGAATGGCCCTTACGGGTTCATCAATACGGTTCAATTTAGCCACCGTTCCGTTTGCGCTGACGCACATATTATTTAGTTGCCCATTTAGGTTTTTTTTGTTTTAAATTATTGAATTAAGGAGACTGTAAGTCTGCTATTGTAATAGTTTATAATGTATCAAATGTAACTACATGTGACTGCTTGTTTCTGAATAAATAAAAAAATAAAAAAGTCCAGATCTAAAGAATCAGCTTTTCGAGTTTTTTTTTCATGTTCAGGCACCAGTGGCGTGCGCTTCATATAGACAGAAAGACACTGTCTACCCTACTGGGATACTCTTATCTACCCGTTTTAATTCCGTATTTCATAAAATAATATAAGTGCACAATCATTTTAATCATTAAATAATTTTTAAGTATAAAATAGCTCCATCTATCGATTCTATCGGTACATCGTCACTTTCGCTGACGCGCGAATCGATGTGCGGTGTGAACATCGACGCGGAACTAGCGCCGCTACCGGCTTTTGACGGCTAAGACAGAAAACATTTGAGTCTAAAACGCGTTTATATGTGTGCGTCAGTGTGCCGCAGTTACGCATGTACAGCGTAGTGTGCTTTCCTATAAAAACGTGCACACTTTGATGCCAAGTAACGCACACTAACAGACATTGAGCCACTGGCTTTTCGCAAGCTAGGCGAAAGTATACGACGACGGCCGAAGATTCCCGAATGACCAAAGATGGCGGAGAATAACGCGACTATTTTAAAAAAATAGCTTTATTTATGGAGTGCCGTGCACCGTGCAAGTACGAGCATATGTTTTTAGTCGCTTTTGCAAGATTGCTTGTTTACATTTTTTATGCATCTACTTACCATTGTTTTCTTGATTTCAACTTGATAACAATGATAACGTATGCCGTGCCGCGAAAAGTGTTAGTGTTTGTAAAATGGATAACAATTTAAAATGTGATAGCTGTAGTGGTGTTTTGTATGTACAAAAAATAATAAACAATGCTTTCTCAAAGCTTCCTTTTAACAAAAAAATAAATTGTTGAAAAGAGCCGGGCTACGCCGGATCTGCAGTTAGTGAGAAACAACATTTTTGTTAAGTTAGGTACTTGCTTTTTAGGGTTGATGAATTTTTATTTTAGTATAACAACAAATCCCTTAGTCGACTCTTACGACACTCGCAGGAGGAATTGGGGTGGTGACAAATGTATTCTTACTGCTGTCACCACACGGCCAAAAATTGAAGTGTCACTGACCAATCTACAAGATTGATGATGGGCAGCAGCGTCATCATAGTGGACACAGTACTGCGATCGCCAAGCCGCTTGCCCAGCGTGGCGATTATGGGCATTTACCTCCTAATGCGTCTATATGCATAGTTAATAGGAGAGGCCTATGTCCAGCAGTGGACTAACATAGGCTGATGATGATAACAACAAATACTAAAAAAAAGGAATAAAATAAATATTTAAGGGGCCTCCTATACAATAAACGTGATTTTTTTGCCAATTTTATAAATAATTTTACGAAAACGAGTCCGACTCGCACTTGACCTTTTTTTTGTCTACCCTGTCTCAAAACTGTGTGCACGCCACTGTCAGGCACCATCACTACTAGGGTTTTCAATACCGGGAGTTTATCCCGGGATCCCGGTATTACCCTTGAAATTCCGATATTGGAAAATCTAATCACTGCTGTACTAGTTTTTAGCGCCACTAGGGTACTGGTGGGCTGGTGGCTCTTAAACATACAGAAATAAAAAATAAAATCTCGGACTCGTTTTACCCAGGTGTTGGGCGACGTCAGCGCACGCTGGGCAGCGCTGGCGCCACACTTGTCGTCGGCGGCGGCGCTGGCGCGGCTAGTGGGACTGGACGCGCCGCCCGCGCCGCCCGACGCCGACGACGAGCGCGGCGACGCGCGCCGCACGCTGCTGCACGCGCTCACGCTGCTGCTCGGCGTCGTCAAGCGCACCACCGTGCCCGCCGACCCCGACAAGTAGGCGGTAGTGTAGCGTGGCTCACGTGGCCGCACCTGGCGGCTGTGGGGCTGGACGCGCCGCCCGCGCCGCCCGACGCCGACGACGAGCGCGGCGACGCGCGCCGCACGCTGCTGCACGCGCTCACGCTGCTGCTCGGCGTCGTCAAGCGCACCACCGTGCCCGCCGACCCCGACAAGTAGGCGGTAGTGTAGCGTGGCTCACGTGGCCGCACCTGGCGGCTGTGGGGCTGGACGCGCCGCCCGCGCCGCCCGACGCCGACGACGAGCGCGGCGACGCGCGCCGCACGCTGCTGCACGCGCTCACGCTGCTGCTCGGCGTCGTCAAGCGCACCACCGTGCCCGCCGACCCCGACAAGTAGGCGGTAGTGTAGCGTGGCTCACGTGGCCGCACCTGGCGGCTGTGGGGCTGGACGCGCCGCCCGCGCCGCCCGACGCCGACGACGAGCGCGGCGACGCGCGCCGCACGCTGCTGCACGCGCTCACGCTGCTGCTCGGCGTCGTCAAGCGCACCACCGTGCCCGCCGACCCCGACAAGTAGGCGGTAGTGTAGCGTGGCTCACGTGGCCGCACCTGGCGGCTGTGGGGCTGGACGCGCCGCCCGCGCCGCCCGACGCCGACGACGAGCGCGGCGACGCGCGCCGCACGCTGCTGCACGCGCTCACGCTGCTGCTCGGCGTCGTCAAGCGCACCACCGTGCCCGCCGACCCCGACAAGTAGGCGGTAGTGTAGCGTGGCTCACGTGGCCGCACCTGGCGGCTGTGGGGCTGGACGCGCCGCCCGCGCCGCCCGACGCCGACGACGAGCGCGGCGACGCGCGCCGCACGCTGCTGCACGCGCTCACGCTGCTGCTCGGCGTCGTCAAGCGCACCACCGTGCCCGTCGACCCCGACAAGTAGGCGTTAGTGTAGCGTGGCTCACGTGGCCGCACCTGGCGGCTGTGGGGCTGGACGCGCCGCCCGCGCCGCCCGACGCCGACGACGAGCGCGGCGACGCGCGCCGCACGCTGCTGCACGCGCTCACGCTGCTGCTCGGCGTCGTCAAGCGCACCACCGTGCCCGTCGACCCCGACAAGTAGGCGTTAGTGTAGCGTGGCTCACGTGGCCGCACCTGGCGGCTGGTGGGGTGGCGGTGTTGAAGCTTGTTGCACCAACCATACTTGACTGGCTGATCAATGTTAGCTAGTAGATTTCTGTGAAACTTCCCATACAATACATTTTAGCGGGACGCGACGGATTGTTTCAAGTATTGCAAGCCATTTTTAGTGTAACCTGGTGCTGGGACGGGTCAATTACAGGCACATTTCAGGCAAGTGTTGCCTTCCAAACCAAGTTCGTTTCATTGTGAAATAATGATTTGTTGTAAAATCTTTTATGAAAATACTTATGCCTTTACAGCCGTGTTAAACTCGGCGACACAACTTAGTTTTCCCTCTTAGGGCGGGTTTCCCCAAGATTACTATGTGTCTTCCCATACAATAATCCACAACGTTTACGCGATTAAGACCCGTTTATCTGTAAAATATGAGTGATAATCGTGAAAGTTTAAATCAATATAATAACCCACAAACTCAAAAGGTCGCAACCCACCCTTAAACTCGAAAGTAAAAGCCACAATGCGAACCTACTCACTTCTATTTTGTCTTTACCCTAACCCCCTTATTCATAAACGTTTGTTAACTTAACAAGCCGCTAATAATTGTTTGCCCCTTTCGGTCTTAACAATATACCCATAAGAGCAAATGGGACAAACAATTATTAGCGGCTTGTTAAGTTAACAAACGTTTATGAATAAGGGGGTTAATCTCTAAATATCGGGCACACAGAGCTTCCCGCGGCGGCTTCAGCGCGGGCACGACCCCGAGCGGCAACCCGATCTGGCGCAACCCGTGCAGCGCGCACGTGCTGCCGCTGTTCCCGCACGCGCTGTCGCTGGCGCGCGCGCTGCACGAGCTGCACGCCGGCGTGCTGCACGCGGCGCACGCGCGCGTGCTGGCGCCGCCGCCCGCCGAGCGCCGCTCGCTGCTCGGCCTCGAGGGCGACGCGCCGCCGCCGCTGCCGCAGGACCGCATGCAGACCTTTGTGCACACGCTGCATGAGAGCGTGAGTGGACTGACACAGTCAATGCTGATACCCATGTTCCGGACCGCGCCATCGCCGCGTGCTGGCGCCGCCGCCCGCCGAGCGCCGCTCGCTGCTCGGCCTCGAGGGCGACGCGCCGCCGCCGCTGCCGCAGGACCGCATGCAGACCTTTGTGCACACGCTGCATGAGAGCGTGAGTGGACTGACACAGTCAATGCTGATACCCATGTTCCGGACCGCGCCATCGCCGCGTGCTGGCGCCGCCGCCCGCCGAGCGCCGCTCGCTGCTCGGCCTCGAGGGCGACGCGCCGCCGCCGCTGCCGCAGGACCGCATGCAGACCTTTGTGCACACGCTGCATGAGAGCGTGAGTGGACTGACACAGTCAATGCTAATACCCATGTTCCGGACCGCGCCAACGCCGCGTGCTGGCGCCGCCGCCCGCCGAGCGCCGCTCGCTGCTCGGCCTCGAGGGCGACGCGCCGCCGCCGCTGCCGCAGGACCGCATGCAGACCTTTGTGCACACGCTGCATGAGAGCGTGAGTGGACTGACACAGTCAATGCTGATACCCATGTTCCGGACCGCGCCATCGCCGCGTGCTGGCGCCGCCGCCCGCCGAGCGCCGCTCGCTGCGCGGCCTCGAGGGCGACGCGCCGCCGCCGCTGCCGCAGGACCGCATGCAGACCTTTGTGCACACGCTGCATGAGAGCGTGAGTGGACTGACACAGTCAATGCTGATACCCATGTTCCGGACCGCGCCATCGCCGCGTGCTGGCGCCGCCGCCCGCCGAGCGCCGCTCGCTGCTCGGCCTCGAGGGCGACGCGCCGCCGCCGCTGCCGCAGGACCGCATGCAGACCTTTGTGCACACGCTGCATGAGAGCGTGAGTGGACTGACACAGTCAATGCTAATACCCATGTTCCGGACCGCGCCAACGCCGCGTGCTGGCGCCGCCGCCCGCCGAGCGCCGCTCGCTGCTCGGCCTCGAGGGCGACGCGCCGCCGCCGCTGCCGCAGGACCGCATGCAGACCTTTGTGCACACGCTGCATGAGAGCGTGAGTGGACTGACACAGTCAATGCTAATACCCATGTTCCGGACCGCGCCATCGCCGCGTGCTGGCGCCGCCGCCCGCCGAGCGCCGCTCGCTGCTCGGCCTCGAGGGCGACGCGCCGCCGCCGCTGCCGCAGGACCGCATGCAGACCTTTGTGCACACGCTGCATGACAGCGTGAGTGGACTGACACAGTCAATGCTAATATAGGGTGTCCCAAAAATAACGCAAGATTTAAATGTAATTAAAAAGCATACTTTTTTCGATCAATTCCAATTTTTTTCCTGGCACAAAAAGTACACAAAATAGGATTAAGTATTATAATAGCAAATCGCTCAGCAACCCTGGTCTCCTTGACGAAAAACGGTTTAGACCCCATTTTCTGACCGTTTTTCGTTCATTTCAGTGGATCCCAAATATTGCGATTTAACTTAATTTTTTATTTTTTATGGGGTTATTTATAGTCAAAGATCTATTTCAGCAAGCTCTCAATCGCCCATGGTTTGAAGGAGGGAATTTCACACTGCAGCAACGAAATTCACCCATTTTTATGCAAATTTCATAGAAAATGTTTACAAAAGAGTGCTATGTTACAGCAAAGCCTTCGAAGTCATTTCTCAGCATACTTTACCATACTAAACCCTATTCTTTGTACTTTATGATTAAATCAAGAAATAAGAAAGTCAAAGAAGAAATAAGTATTTTTCATCGATTTCAAATCTTGCGTTATTTTTGGGACACCCTTTACTTTATATGCGTGCGTGCTGCCCATGTTCCGGACGCGCCGCCATCGCCGGATTGCAAGAGCTGCACGCGGCGCGGCCGCCGCAGTACCGCTTGCAGACCTTCGTGCACACGCTGCTTGAGAGTGGCCTATTTAGTCATACGCCACGGCTATTTTTGTCCAAAAGATGCATTTTTACACTTAGGAACAAGCCCCCTTTGTTGATAGCAGACAGAGATAAATTATTTGTTTTCATAATAAGTACGACTGCGAATGTGCGGGCTGATACTTTGTACGGTGGTGCTTATTCGACAATTTTTTTGGTCTTTTTTGACATTACAATATCAAGAATGTACGTTTGAAATCTCTCGCAATGCTCGTAAATATTGGTTTGATGTTATCAGGTGTGCCACCTAGTGGGCGCGGCGGCGACAACGCTAGGACGCGAGCTGTTCTGCGCGCCAGGGCTGGCCCGCGCGCTGCTGGGCTCGGTGCTGGCGGTCGAGCACGTGCCCGAGCACTGGCTGCGCCCCGTGGCTCGCCACGCGCTCAAGCCGCTGCTGCTGCACTGCCCGCCCGCGTACTACGCCGACGTGGCGCTGCCGCTGCTCGACCACCACGCGCCCTTCAGTATGTATCACTACACGCTCGGTGGAACACGTGCCCGAGCACTGGCTGCGCCCCGTGGCTCGCCACGCGCTCAAGCCGCTGCTGCTGCACTGCCCGCCCGCGTACTACGCCGACGTGGCGCTGCCGCTGCTCGACCACCACGCGCCCTTCAGTATGTATCACTACACGCTCGGTGGAACACGTGCCCGAGCACTGGCTGCGCCCCGTGGCTCGCCACGCGCTCAAGCCGCTGCTGCTGCACTGCCCGCCCGCGTACTACGCCGACGTGGCGCTGCCGCTGCTCGACCACCACGCGCCCTTCAGTATGTATCACTACACGCTCGGTGGAACACGTGCCCGAGCACTGGCTGCGCCCCGTGGCTCGCCACGCGCTCAAGCCGCTGCTGCTGCACTGCCCGCCCGCGTACTACGCCGACGTGGCGCTGCCGCTGCTCGACCACCACGCGCCCTTCAGTATGTATCACTACACGCTCGGTGGAACACGTGCCCGAGCACTGGCTGCGCCCCGTGGCTCGCCACGCGCTCAAGCCGCTGCTGCTGCACTGCCCGCCCGCGTACTACGCCGACGTGGCGCTGCCGCTGCTCGACCACCACGCGCCCTGCAGTATGTATCACTACACGCTCGGTGGAACACGTGCCCGAGCACTGGCTGCGCCCCGTGGCTCGCCACGCGCTCAAGCCGCTGCTGCAGCACTGCCCGCCCGCGTACTACGCCGACGTGGCGCTGCCGCTGCTCGACCACCACGCGCCCTGCAGTATGTATCACTACACGCTCGGTGGAACACGTGCCCGAGCACTGGCTGCGCCCCGTGGCTCGCCACGCGCTCAAGCCGCTGCTGCAGCACTGCCCGCCCGCGTACTACGCCGACGTGGCGCTGCCGCTGCTCGACCACCACGCGCCCTGCAGTATGTATCACTACACGCTCGGTGGAACACGTGCCCGAGCACTGGCTGCGCCCCGTGGCTCGCCACGCGCTCAAGCCGCTGCTGCTGCACTGCCCGCCCGCGTACTACGCCGACGTGGCGCTGCCGCTGCTCGACCACCACGCGCCCTTCAGTATGTATCACTACACGCTCGGCCGAGCCCGTGCCCGAGCACTGGCTGCGCCCCGTGGCTCGCCACGCGCTCAAGCCGCTGCTGCTGCACTGCCCGCCCGCGTACTACGCCGACGTGGCGCTGCCGGTGCTCGACCACCACGCGCCCTTCAGTATGTATCACTACACGCTCGGTGGAACACGTGCCCGAGCACTGGCTGCGCCCCGTGGCTCGCCACGCGCTCAAGCCGCTGCTGCGGCACTGCCCGCCCGCGTACTACGCCGACGTGGCGCTGCCGCTGCTCGACCACCACGCGCCCTTCAGTATGTATCACTACACGCTCGGTGGAACACGTGCCCGAGCACTGGCTGCGCCCCGTGGCTCGCCACGCGCTCAAGCCGCTGCTGCTGCACTGCCCGCCCGCGTACTACGCCGACGTGGCGCTGCCGCTGCTCGACCACCACGCGCCCTTCAGTATGTATCACTACACGCTCGGTGGAACACGTGCCCGAGCACTGGCTGCGCCCCGTGGCTCGCCACGCGCTCAAGCCGCTGCTGCTGCACTGCCCGCCCGCGTACTACGCCGACGTGGCGCTGCCGCTGCTCGACCACCACGCGCCCTTCAGTATGTATCACTACACGCTCGGTGGAACACGTGCCCGAGCACTGGCTGCGCCCCGTGGCTCGCCACGCGCTCAAGCCGCTGCTGCTGCACTGCCCGCCCGCGTACTACGCCGACGTGGCGCTGCCGCTGCTCGACCACCACGCGCCCTTCAGTATGTATCACTACACGCTCGGTGGAACACGTGCCCGAGCACTGGCTGCGCCCCGTGGCTCGCCACGCGCTCAAGCCGCTGCTGCTGCACTGCCCGCCCGCGTACTACGCCGACGTGGCGCTGCCGCTGCTCGACCACCACGCGCCCTGCAGTATGTATCACTACACGCTCGGTGGAACACGTGCCCGAGCACTGGCTGCGCCCCGTGGCTCGCCACGCGCTCAAGCCGCTGCTGCTGCACTGCCCGCCCGCGTACTACGCCGACGTGGCGCTGCCGCTGCTCGACCACCACGCGCCCTTCAGTATGTATCACTACACGCTCGGTGGAACACGTGCCCGAGCACTGGCTGCGCCCCGTGGCTCGCCACGCGCTCAAGCCGCTGCTGCTGCACTGCCCGCCCGCGTACTACGCCGACGTGGCGCTGCCGCTGCTCGACCACCACGCGCCCTTCAGTATGTATCACTTATTTTTCATCACACCTGTTCGGTAAGTCGAGTCGAAGTTCGATGCGCGCCGTAGATGCATCATTACACCCTAGGGCTGTCAAGGATTTTCATAGAACATCACGTCGCACTAGTGCAGGGATTTCAAAAAAAGAATGCTCCTCTATGGTTTACTGTTCATCAGAAATGACATTTAAAATTAGGTTGGCAGCCATGTATTTCATTAAGTCTTGCATACACGCGGTGTCTTAAAATGCAAATAACGCACTGCGTGTAAACCCGAATGCGTTTATAGGGAATAGACAATATAGACTTATCTTGACATCTGTAAGGTAAAGTAGGTGTGTATGACCATGTAAATGACAAATAAAAGTATGGGAGTAGAAAAAGTTTCTTATACACAGCAGACTTAAGAATTGGTTTAATTTCTAGCTCAGCTTACCAAGCTATTGTTATACTTTGTTTACAGTGTTAGTACACTTATCACAACGATGGGAATACATAACTTCCCTATACGAATCCGGCAAGCTGGAGGAAGAGGGCAGCAACGAATCACAGGAAGTGTTAGAAGATATGCTTGTCAGACATCTCACTAGAGAACACCTAGAAGTGCTCAAGGTCAGTATAAATACATAATATTGGAATTAAGTTCCGAGCACTTTGTAGGCCGGCAAAGTGCTCTTTTTTTATTTCCATTCCACATACATTTGTGGCACAAGAATCATGACATTCTGCCACTACGCAAATAAGAATTTTTTTTTATGTTTTATTGTTTATTTCATCGCGTGTTTGAGAAAAGCACTGTACAGTCAGCAGCAGATATTGCTTAGCAGGTAGGGTGTTCATAATTATCTTAACACACTCTTACAGTCTTAGCAATAAGATCGTGCAAAGTTCATTTTGCACATCCTGCCCGCTTAGCAATATCTGCTGCTGACTGTACATACCCCGGCCGGAAATATGGGGTTGCCCGCCTTACGAGGGGTGATTCAAAAGTAATGATAATCGGTATTAAATAATAGCTATATGAGTATTGTACCACTTTTATTATAAAATTTGGTCTTTTTTAAGGTTCCCCGCGTATTTTATTTTATCATATTTATTTATTTTGCTTTCTATTGGAAACAAAAACTTTTCAGTGTCGAAATATGGAGTTTTACCATGTCACTTAATTTTATCTCTAATGCTTGGATTTTGTAGAGCATTATTTTGAGAATCAATAATTAAAATTTGATAGACCATGTTTTGGTCTTCAATTTACAACAAATGATTGTTTGCTGTAATTACCCAAGTTTTTACAGCAGCCTCTGCAATTTGAGGTTCCTTACCAGCCCAAAGTCATCCAGAAGCTCCGGTACATAAAATATTTTTTTTCTCGATTTTTTTTCTTACAAATGAACTTAACTACCCTGAAACAATGTTTGTATGCTCATCTACAATAGTTATGCATATTTATAAAAATCTACGAATCCAGATTTTTGTACAAATCTCTGAAGATTGTGAACATTACCCAAAATGTACTTAAAAGTTTTTAGGATAACCAAATTGTTAAAAATATTACTGTACAAATGTGTAATACATATCTGGGTGGTTAAAAATGAACCAAGTTTTCATTTTCCGTAAAAATATTTCCAGGGCCATCTTCAGAATCGAAGCTATAAGTTATTAATAATGTACTCAAACTTACATTAATTTTACCGATGTTTTAAAGTACTCGACACCACAGATAAAATATAGGGAAGATTCCGTGTATTAAGACATACATGAACAAACTATTGTCATCCTTCACCCCATCTCAAGACGTATTCCATAAGGAAAAAGAGACAAATAAAGTAGCTCTACTTGGTCGTGAACTCCATCAACGACTCCATTTTCTTGAACAATGCTACCAACCTGACTAGATAAAATGTCATTACTATTAGTGATGTCCAGTCTTCAATCGTATACTTTTATCGTCAATAATAATATTTTTACCAAATTAGGTAGCGAATACAGTAGGAATAAACCTTATTTCCTACTCAAAATCACGATCTTCTTCGATCGTGATTTCAAAATCTACATTTTAGGATAAAAATAAAATCACAAAGTTAACGAAATATTTTCTTTAATTAAAATGTCATAATGAGGGTTTCCTAAAACGTATGCCACTAGTTGGCGCCA